>BQNB010101261.1:2312-24510 GCA_026074375.1 Tanacetum coccineum | reverse complement strand
TTCGTCAATCTCTAAAGTTTCATCCTCAATGTCATTTTCTAGGTTTTTCTTTTTGGTAATCTTAATTGCTTCTTCTTCATCCAAGTCATCTTCCACCAAGGGTGATGTCTTAAAGGGTAGAGGAGTTTCATCGAATGTCACGTTGAGTGATTCTTCAATTTTCCAAGTGTGTTTATTAAGGATAATGTAGGCTTTACTATTTTGGGAGTATCCTAAAAAGACACCTTCGTATGACTTTGGGTCAAACTTGGTGAGGTAGTCTTTAGTGTTTAAGATGAAGCACTTGCTTCTAAATACTCTAAAGTAGTCAAGAGTAGGTTTCCTACCTCTCAAGAGTTCATAAGGTGTTTTTCCTATGATGGCTCTAATTAGGATTCGGTTGAGAATGTATGTTGAAGTATCTACTGTGTTACACCAAAACTTTTGTGGTAATGATTGCTCATTAAACATAGTCCTGCTCATTTCTTGAAATGTCCTATTTTTCCTTTCAACCACGCCATTTGAGTGAGGAGTGCGTGGAGCTGAGAAGTTATGTGTAATTCCATTGGCATTACAAAACTCTCCAAATTGCACCTCATTATCAAAAACCCTATCGTGGTTGGTTCTTATTGACACTATTGTACATCCTAATCGATTTTGAATTTTCTTACTAAATATTTCGAATTGGCTGAAGGCTTCGGTTTTGTCCTTAAGGCATCTAGTCCAAGTATACCTAGAGTAGTCATCTACTATGACTAAGGTGTAGCAATTTCCTCCGTAACTCCGTACGGCGGATGGACGGAACAGATCCATATGAAGGAGTTCTAAGCATCTAGTCATTGAGACTATATTCTTAGCCTTGTGACTAGCGTGAGCTTGTTTTCTAATTTTGCAAGCATCACAGAAGTGTTGATCAAACTTAAGCTTAGGTAAGTTTCGAACTAATTTCTTAGATACCAACGATTGAATAAGACGCATATTTGCGTGACCTAATCTCCTATGCCACAACGTGGAATTTTCATCAATCGTTGCTAGACAAATTTGGTCTTTAGGCTTATTTCCTAATTTCATCACATATAAGTCTTTCTTCCTAATACCTCTACCTATGACCTTACCATCCTTAGTGATTTCACTATCATGTTTAGAGAAAGTTACTCTACACTTATTATCACATATTTGTCCTATACTTAACAAGTTAAATCTTAAGTCATTTACATGTTCTTAAGTCATCTACATGTTCTACATATTTGTCCTTTTTGGTTGCGGTGTTTTAGCACGAGAGTAATTATTATTGACTCTTTTAGGTGGTGGAGTTTTTTATCTAAAGTTTGGTTTTGAAAATCCAACTCCGGGTTTTGGCAATGGTTTATAAAATTGTTTAATTTTATTATCACTAGTAACGGAAACTTTGACGTTGTTAACCATTATGTGTTTTGGTCTAGGATCCAAAATAGATTCTTGAAAAGACACACTTTTCTCAGATCCAGGCGTAGCTGTTGGCGGCGGTCCTATAATTGCTTTGGGGGCCTCCTGCACACTAAGGGGGGCGCCCATATTTATGGGACCTCCATCAGAGGACGCCTTTTTCTAAGCTTTTATAAATTTTATTTCCTTATTTCCACTAGAGGATGCTTCAAATGAATTAAACCCTAAACTTAACTTTTCATCGGAGGGTTTTTGATTACATAACATTTCATTTAAGCAATGTGTTCTCTTTTCAAACTTGGTTAGTTAAGAGCTTCCTCTTTAAGCTTTTCATTTTTAATTTTAAGCATATGACATTTTACACATTCGAGATCAACTCCCTTGTTTTTCTCGAGTGTAGAAACTTTTTCTTTTAGAATACTAAGTTCTTTTTCTAAACTATTTCTAGTGGCTTATAATCTTTTGTTTTTAGTGATTATCTTTAAACTCATTTTGCACAGTTTATCATATTCGTTATCTAATACTAAATTATCCATTGATGAGTTTTCATCACTAAAGTAAGAATTCGGAAGCATCCACACTTTAGATGCTTGAGCTACGAAGACACGTTTCATTTTTTGACCTTCTCATCATCTTCTTCACCGCTATCACTCCAAGAACCTCCGACAAAAGCTCTTTGGTTCTTGTCTTTCGGTGGCTTTGGACATTCTCCAATAAGATGATTTGGGTCGCCGCGTCTAAAGCATTTTCTATCACTTTTACCATTTTTGTCGTCTCGGCTTCTTTGGAACGTCTTTTTTTCGTTTCGAGGTTGTCTCACGAATCTTCCTCTTCTTTTGAAGAACTTCTTGAAGTCTCTTACCGCCATGGCGTACTCTTCGTCTTCACTTCCGGAAGTCGAACACTCTTCATCACTAGATTCTTTCTTAGCCTTTAAAGCAAGAGATTTCCTTTCAACTTTTGCTTTGACTATTTCGAAATCTTTCTTAATGATCATTTCATAAACTTTGAGGTTCCCGATAACTTCATCAAGAGATAGTGACGTTAAGTCTTTCGACTCTTTAATCGCCATGATCTTTGCTCTCCAGTTAGGATGTAGAGCCCTAAGAAACTTCCTAACATAGTTCTTGCTAGAATAACCTTCATCAAGACCTTTTAGACTATATAATAGTATAGAAAACTAGCAAAAGTACTATCTATAGATTCGTCTTCAGAATTGACGAATTATTCATATTGTTGAACCAAAAGGTCGATCTTATTATCTTTGACTTGACTATTACCTTGGTGGGTGATTAACAATGTTTTTCAAATTTCTTTTGCCGTATTACACATGAAAATTCTTTCATATTCTTTTCTAGGCAAAACATTATAAATAACCATTTTAGCTTCGTTATTTTTCACAAGTCTCTTTTTAAGATCATCGGTTTGTTTATCAAAAGGGATAACCTCATCTAATTTGGTTTTCGAATTTTGTACAATAGGTTGAAAATCACCGTTGGTAATAACATGCCAAAGATCTAGATCTTTTGATTTAACATATGTCTTGAATCTATTTTTCCAATAAATAAAACTATCACTTTCAAAAAGTGGTGGTCTTTGCATGGATTGCCCTTCTAGATATTTGTCGGAATCCATAGATCGATCCAAGCTTTAAAATACAATATATTTTAAAAATCTTGAGTGACTTTGGCTTCTGATACCAATTGTGGAAACTAGAAGGGGGGGTTGAATAGTTTACAGGTTCGTTTTGCGTTTTAAAAGTTTTCTTTCAAAATACTTAGGTTCGAGTAGTATGTTTAAACAATCAACAAAGTAAATAACTATACTAATGCTAAATAACAATCACAACAGTATAAAAAGATGAGAGATGGAACAATCAAACCAAGACACCAAGATTCATAGTGGTTCGGCTACGAAGCTCTTCTTCGCCCTACTCCACTCCTCGAGTATCCTACTCGAGATTTCACTATGTCAACAAGCTCCCTTCAGGCGGAGAAAACCGTTTACATGTCGCTTAAATTATTTTCCGACACTAAGCTAAATGTCGAGTCCTAATCTTAGCTAGAACCAATCTACCACTTCACAATCACTACACAATCACAAGATCTACACTATCGGGTTTACACACTATCCGAATCACACAAATACACAAGATAATTACAATATAGATTTGGTACTTAGAAAAAGAGAGGAGAGATCACTGAATAACAATTCGTTTCTTGACGAATACGAATGTTCTTCTCTTGCACTTAAATGAGAAAGGAGAGATGAGAAGAAGAGATTAGATTGCTTGAAACAAGATCTAAGAATGTTAGTGATCAAGAGATTTAGAGAGAGAAAGAAGATTTTTAGAGAGAGAAAATTATCTGAAAATTTCGTGCTAAGAGGTGTGTTTTTCTACAAGGAATTGAGCAGTATTTATAGGCAGGAAAACCCAACGGTCACTGGGGGCGGTCCCAGATATATCCGGGGGCCACCAGGCCTATAAGGGGGCCTCTTAGTAGACTACGCTCTTGTTTTTGTCTTTTTGTGGGGAATGTTGTATCTGGTATGGAAGTTTCCATTTTTGGGGGAAACCATATTCAAATTTTATTATTTAAATAAACCATTTTCTTTTATTTAAAAATATTTATGTATTTTTATTTTGTAAAAATACTTTTGTGAAAATGTAATGGTTAAGAAAAAATATTTTCTTGATCACTAATCATGCTTAATGATTTGTTTGTTTATACTTTAAGTGATTAATCTTAAAAATGGAATTTTACGATTAATAATTTGTAAACGTTTATTTTTATTATAAACGTTTTTACATTTTGTTATTATCGAAATGTTGAGAGGTCGAAAAATATAAATAACGTTTTTAGACATTATTTGTATTAACATAATTCATCTCATTAATTGATTATATAAGTGAAAAAGATGACAAATTTTTTTTGGTCCTGTCTTAATGTTAGCATTATTTCAAAAAAAGAGTAAAATTTGTTATTAACCGCAAATTTTAAGACTGCCGTTAGCATTTCCCTATATTATATAATGCTCGATCTATAATTTTTTAGAACACTATGTGTATTTTAGAACCCAAATGGGAAATTAGAAGTTAACGAGGAATTATCGATCTTGATGGTTGTTAGTTTATGGATGATAAATTAATAGATGTGTGTTAGGATCGAACTCAAGATCACGGGATTGCACTCACTACGAGCTTTTAATTCATTTCCATATCAGTTGCTTTTACATTTTACTTTTTTTCATCAGTTGCTTTATCATTTCAACAGAAGGCATCATTTCAGCATAGTTTATATATACACATCCTCTCATTCTGCATAATTTTATACGCCTCAATTATGTGTGACGACGGCATCGAACAACTTTTAGCACAAGTAAATGAATTCATCATCGAAGAATTAAATGACGATACCTTCTCACAGTTGCTGTTGATGCTTGCAGAGAAAGAACTTCGTGATGAGAACATGACCAGCAGGAACATAATCAGCAGGAACGGCTTCTAGTCTTTCCTAGCATAAATACCCTATATATTTAACCAGGAGAAAACCACTACTTGAATGCCTTGCAGAAAACCACTTAATGCCATCAGCGAATACGAAACATCTCTAACAGCAGAAACGACACTTAGTCGTTTTCAATAATTCCCAACAATTATCACAATGAAGATCAGTATATTCTATTAAAATCACACCTCAATGCATACTCAATGTTATAAATCAAGCATTTGATTAGTAAAAAGATATAGCAGTATAAAGCATGAGCATTTCATGTCAACAATGAATCTGATGTACTAAAGAAAATTTGCTCTAGGACATGTGCATTTCGTGTCCACTTCCCATTTCGTGTCAACAAAACAAGTAGCAATTATACATTTACAATCTAGACCATTTTATAAAAGTATGCATACATAAGGGTAGTTTAGACAAAATATGTGTGAAAAGCTTTTGAAAAGCTTTTGTGCATTGGAGTGTATTTGTATGAATGACTTTTTGTAATATAAAAGTTATGAGAAATTAATTGTCATAAATGAGAAAAGTCTTTGATAGATTGAAGCATTGGAGATGCTCTTATTAACCGCAAATCTTAAGACTGTTGTTAGCATTTCCCTATATTATATAATGCTCGATCTATAATTTTTTTAGAACACTATGTGTATTTTAGAACCCAAATGGGAAATTAGAAGTTAACGAGGAATTATCGATCTTGATGGTTTGGGTCCTTAACCCCGATGTTAAAGCAAAGGTTGTAAAAGTAAATGACATGAGTTTCAATGCGAATATATTGAAGTGTAGGAACTCTAATATATGAGGGAAACACAAAAAGAGTTAAATGAAGTAAGCGTTGATTGAGGTTCAATTTTCTGTTAACTACATTAAAATTTGGTGTGTCCACATGGGTGGACTCATGACTCGAGAGATTATCAGTTTCATACTCTTTTTTTTAACGACAATTGTGGCTACATGGCCCCTAGCCCAGAAGGCGTAGCGAGCCCACACAATCAGGTTGGGTCCAGCCCAGAAGACAATGACACCCTTCCCTTTACGCACGCGGAAGGAAACCCCTATCGCCCTAGACAAGACATGAACTTGAGACCTTACCTAGGAGGGTAAAACCTCCCCCCAAAGCTCCTTAGGAGACCTCAGGCAGTTTCATACTTTTTTACTGAATAAAGGAAAAATATATGAGCTAAAAGGCATGATTCAAATAACAAACAATGAGTAAATAAAATAAGAAGACACATATTTCTTTTGATATATTAGTGGACTAACTAAACAAGTCATGTATTTATGTGACATGAAATTTAGAGACTAGGTTAATTTCAGAGAAATCAAAATTTTGAGCGAAAATTTACACTATGCGACAAACATCCATCGAGTTTTCGTAAACCCGTTGAAACCCCAAAAAAAAAAAAAAAAATATTGGGGGGGGGGGGGGTAAAAAAAAAAAAAAATTATATTATATTTTTTGGATATAAAAAAAAAAAAAAAAAAAAAAAAAAAAAAAAAAAAAAAAAAAAAAAAAATAATTTTTTTTTGGGGGGGGGGGGGGGGGGGGGGGGGGGTTTGGGGGGGGGGGGGGGGGGGTTATATTTTTTTTTTTTTTTTTATTTTTTTTTGTTTTATTATTTTTTTATTTTTTTTTTTTTTTTATTTTTTTGGGTTTTTTTTGGGGGGGGTGGGTTTTTTTTTTTTTTTTTTTTACTATTTATTATTTTTTTTTTTTGTTTTTTTTTTTTTTTTTTGGGTTTTTTTTTTTTGGTGTGTGGTTTTTTTTTTGTTTTTGGGGTTTCTTTTTTTTTTTTTTTTTTTTTTTTTTTTTTTTTTTTTTTTTTTTTTTTTTTTTTTTATTTTTTTTTGTTTTTTTTTGTTTTTTTTTTTTTTTTTTTTTTTTTTTTTTTTTTTTTTTTACATCATCGAGTTTTCGTAAACCCGTTGAAACCCCTCTAGATCCACCCCTGTGTGTCCATAAATTGTTTTATATTGGTTAAGTAGTTCTGTCTAGGGCTGAGCATGGCAGATCCAAAACCGAACCGGGCCGAAAAACCGGACCGGCCCGACATAAACCGGACCGAACCAAGGGATAGTCGGTCCGGTCTCGGTCCATACTTTTTGTTAGAATCGGACTTCAGTCCGGTCCGGCAAAAAACCCAATGATTATGCCGTGTATAACCGGACCGGACCGAAGACCGAACCGGACCGAACCGACCCGGACCGGACCGTACCATTTTGGTCTCGGTATCGGTCCGGTCTTGGCCGGTCCGGTCCGGTCTTCGGACCGTGCTCACCCCTAGTTCTGTCAGTGAGGTTAAATTTCGCGTCTAGTGATGCTTGGGATATGATGGAAACTACCAGCCTTTTTGTGAAAAAGTTTCAAAAATAGTATTCGCATGTTTTTCAACTTGTAATTGTAAGAGCACAAGGTATGGTAACACCATTAACACCGTCACACCAGCGCCACATCAGCTTTAACACCATAACACCAACACTCAAAAAACCCAGGTAATAGTAACACCATTAACATCACTTTTTGGGACCCACCAATATTTCTTTTTTCTATATTTTAAAACAAATTAATTTTAACCAAAATAAATACTTAAATATTTTTAAAAAATACAAATTATAATTTAAAAAAAAATAAAAACGAAAAAATAGATATATAGAAAAATTGTGGCCCACCTCCTCTCTTCACCTCCTGTATCTATTCTTCTTCTTCGACTGTCCCACACAAAAACACACACTACACACACAAAAACACACTACACACACACGCCCAATCTAAACACACACACACTAAAAACACAACATAAACACATACCCATTTAATTAAATCGAAAAAAAAGAAAATAAGGTTGCAATGCACGTTGGTGCACTGACGCCGTGCCCAACGCCGTTGGCCAACGCGATGTTGCGGTGTGGTAATGCCACCAACGCGGCTGCCACATAGGCATAACGCCGGTGGTGGCGTTACGGTACCCTGTGCTCTAAATATAATGTTAAAAATAGGCTTTAAAATCTCTATAGAAGCGTCATTATTCTGTTGAAAAAGCAACCCATATTTGGTGATGCTAGTTTTTGAGTGCCCTTTTTTTTGTGGTTCTTACTTGCTATCTATTAATGGCCCATTCCCAATACTGATTGGAAAACTATAAAATTGTTAGAAAGAGGCCCATATCCATGTATGGTTTTGGTTAGGGGCGTTGATCGGTTCGGTTATCGGGTTATTCGGTTAGTTCGGTTAATTTTTTTTGGGGTCAACCCGAAAATCGAACCGAACCGAAAACCGAATTCGAATTCGGTTCGGTTCTCGGGTTGACCCGAATAACCCGAATTTCACTATTTTAAAAAAAAATTAATAATTACATTGATTTTTAGTAAACAAAAAATTATTATTAACATAAAATGTGTTTTTTTATATTATGATAACATTTTAATGGTATTTATATATATAAATATATAAAAAAATATATATATTTATATGAATTCGGTTTTCGGTTCGGTTTTTGGTTCGGAGTGCCAAACCCATATCCAACCCGAGAACCGAATTAGTAGTTCGGTTCGGTTCGGTTTTGGCGAATTCGGTTCGGTTACTAGTTCGGTTCGGTTATTTTCGGTTCGGTTCGGTTCGGTTTCGGTTTTCGGTCTTTTTGGTTTTTCTGCTCACCCCTAGTTTTGGTATTTAGGAAAAAACAAGTGTATATCGGTTGTCGGGCAGTTTACTTGGTAGAAATATGTGTTGTAAAGACTTCTTGTCAGACGTTAACCGATGTCAATGTCGTTTTAAATTGGGAGAACTTTCTGCTAACATTTTCAAAATAATTGTTACTGCACCAAACATCCTAGATTAAAATTCAATCAAGACCTTTAATATGATATATCTTTTTAAGATCTTTGCTCAGCTTTCCAAAACAAAAAAAATATTTGCTTGTATTTTTTGAGATCTTTCTTTAATTGCACATACTTTACTCAAAAGTGCTAATTAGATTTATCAAAATGGAATAATTCATGTACCAAAAATCACAGAAATGCAGAGTGCACTATAAAAAGAAAAATCAATAGGGTATTGAAAGTAAAGTGTATGTACCTGAATAGTAACATCGCGATCCTCTTCCTTAGTTGGTGCTACGGTTCGAAAAAGTAACTCGGGGATGGCTTACATTGATCATTTTAACGAAATCATCCAGATATCAGAAAAGCAGTTTTACTACTTTCCTTTAGCTTCTGGACCAAAATATTTATTCCATGAAAAAGCCTACGAATTACAAAAGAACATGTGAATACCAAATATTATACTTCATTTTGTTCCCTAACTGATCATATACAATAAGTTGAAATACCTTGGGGGCCTCTTTTCAAGGAAGTCTTGGACACGCACCAATGAAGGTTTGAAGAGATCAAGTCTCACGGCTAATGCTTCTTTAAAAGGGACAGGTTTCCTTCATAGGATGGTAAGTCGTAAGTGTGTTCAAAGAAACTTCAATCAATGCAGCTTCTGAACGTCTGTTACACAGAACAATAGCAAACAGTTTCCAGAATGTTATTGCGTTCACGTTTCTCACATCACAACCAATAAGAAGTGGGGCATGCACATTTTGAAAAACATGATATTAAGCCGATCATGTGCCACATTTTTTTCCTTTAACTTATTAAACAAAAACAAATCACCTTCATCGGAGGCCATATGCTAAAACGTGATGTGTATTCCAGATAAGTCATTCATCCCTTACCAACTTCAAACATATCCAGATCTGCAAGAAACACAAAATTAAGATATCTTTAAAACATGAAGCAACGTTAAATAAGAATAAAATGTCCTAGAAGTAACAAATTAAGGAAGATATGTAAATTATTGAAGCCAAACCTATCAGTCGGCTTGATTAAAGTAGAAAATTGATTAGAAAATAATGAGTAGGCTAATTAAAAAAATGGATTTTATTGTACCCTGCAGAAGAATAGATACCAAGCTTGAGACCCTTGTCGTCTACATAATCAGCAAGAGCCTTAATTACAGATGTCATTCAATTCAGAACCTTGATAGACACAATGGCTGCAAAAATAATACACAAATAGTCCCATTCAAGGTTCTGTGACGTTTTCACAGACCATGTGCCAATGCTGTAAAGATTGCACACGAATCCAAACGCTCCAGTTTAGACTACCATTTTTGCTTCCATAACACTACTCGAAATCCAGTATCTAACCTCTTTGTTGAAGCTTATTTTTGTATGTAATCTTGGCTTATATATAGTTAATATCTAAAAGCCCTTTTTACCAACTTATTTTCAAACTCATGCACTTATATAAGGGTGCCTTAGGATCAGCTTATTTAACATGTGTATGGGCTTATTTAAACTTAGCAAAGCCGAAAAGGTCACTCTTTGGGCCTTTATGAACTTATAATGTGACATTTGCAAAAGTAACCCCAATCGGAAAAGACAAATGCATATAAAATTGCCTTATTTCATGAAGCTTAGAAGCACAACATTTTTACCTTAATGAAAGGCGTTTTTCCCTCCTTGTCCTCTGAAGATGCCTGTAGAAATTCCTTGAATTGCATTGGTGCATATCAGTTTTCCTTTGAAAGAATCATGGTTTCCCAAAACGAACCTGCAAAAGCATACCCCAAAATTACTCCTATCTTCACAATTATACTAAACCACTTACACTTTTCTTTCAATAGGTAACTTCACCACATAATGTGAGTGTGCAACCAACAACTTAGACAGAGGATCCAAAATTCAGCTTAAGTCGCCGACTTCTTAATCCCGAAAACCTGTACCACACCACATATCCAAGCCGAATACAACTATTAATAATATTGCCAAATTAAAAGATAAAAATAAAAATTAATTACCTCAACAAAGCTAATAAATTTAGAATCCCTGTTACCACCAACCGCTAAACCTAAAACATGAATACGCAGAATCAAATTCCGGTGGTGCAACATGAACAAATTAACACTTTTCCGGCCAAACCACGAAACTCCGGCCGCTTGCTACCATCGATTTCCTGCTTTTATTGTTTTGCCAATCAATAGATGAAATTAAAAGAGAGCACCGATGTCACACCCCGCCTAGGCGGAAACACGAGGCGTAACATCATGGATATCATCACAACACAATGATGTCTACTATAGAGAAATCTAAATGAAGGAAATAATCAAATGGACACTATGTGTCATGACAATACCCAACACAAGATAGAGGAGTCTTGCATTACTAAAGTAATGTCATACATGAAACAAAATGATCCAAATACTAACAATCTCTAACAAACAAGTATCAAGCAAAACAAATGTCATAACTGAAAAGACTAGAAAAGACAACTCCACAAGCAATGCCTAGGGTCTCTCTAGCCACTCTTCCTAACATCCTTCTTATCATCACAATACTCACCTGAAAATGATGCTTAAAACGTCAACATAAAGTTGGTGAGAGTCATAGGTTTAAGACACGATATAAAATCCAAACTACGCATTACTGTGATAATAAAGAAAACATTGCAGGACAATAAATGAACTATCATACAGGCTAGCATGCACAACCAATCCAATACAATCCAATCCAATACAATCCAATTACACGATTTCCCAGTAACGATTTATAAGACGTCTCAATCGTACCAAGGTCCCTGTGGTTACCCCCTTAGCCCCGGCCGTGGATACTCTCAAAGTAACCATCCTGCCCGCTAGGCCACAGTACCTTCCACTAAACAGGCCATGGATACCCGCAGGTGATCCCCCCTGACTTAGTTCACAATTCTCAATATCACATCACAAAACATGTAGCACACAACATACAATAGTCACGTATAGTCCATGCATCTTTGACAACACATTATCACAGTAATCAAAACATTTCCAAACACTTTGCATCATTTTCACCCCAATAAATCATAAGAAAAGAGGGGCTATGAAACTCACCTGATGCTTAAGCAAATTCCAAATCCTTGCACGAAACTAAACAATCAAAACAAACACGCGTTACACGCTACTAAGCCAAAAGCTTAAGCACATGTAACAATCATATGATGGATGTCTAAGATGTTTAGTTACCCTCACGGGTCACCCCGACACCATGCCCAACTTTAACCACTTCATTACCAAGTTTCACTAGTTAGTCACAATTTGTTCAAAACTGCAGAATTTTAACGCGACTTAACGTACTCAAAACCCTTACTTACTGACCTCCATAATTCAAACCAAAAATCACCTATGTTCATTAATGAGTATATTAACTACCTTATGATTCCCAAGAGCCATTTACATGTACAAGTACTCCTAAGAAAATTAAACTTCAAAATAGTCCCAATTCGGATCTGTTTGCACACTAAAAAGTTTGGACTTAAAAACCATACTTAGACTCTAAATTAGAAGCTCTACTTTAGGGTATTTCTAATAGACACATAGAACTAAACTCCTGTAGAAGGGCTAAGCTCAATTAAAATTTTAAGTGGGGGTTTTACACCTCGTAATCTGCCCTAAATCAGACCCGTATTTACTGTTTTGACCACTTTTCTCGTAACCAACATTTGAATGACTTCCCGACCTTAAAAACATTCGAGACTGGATGTTATGGAAACTAGACTCTCTGAGCTACATCATAGATACCTGAAACTTGACAAAAACTATTACCATCATTAAGATAACATCCAAACAACACAGCCCTAAATTCTGCCCTATTCTAATTCAAGTTCTAACGCGATCTAAACCCTACGAATACACCCATTATGATCTTATTAAACCCTAATTCATTGGCTATATGATTAAACATCATTGAATTTTCATAATATGATTGTATTTTATGAACCCTAGGAATCATCATTAATTAATTGTTATATATTTATATATATTTATTATATATATATATATATATATATATCTATATATTATATATATATCCTATATTATTTTAAAAGGATTAAACAAGGGAAGGATCAATACCTAGCGTTCTTACTCGATCCTACACGATCTAGCTTACAAATATTGGGATCAAAAATTTTCTCTTCTTGCTTTCTTGAGGCTGAGGTCGACACACACACAAGGAGGAGAAGAGGCAAAAAAAAATAGTGTGTTAGGGGTTACTATTATATACAGGTTGTATCAATTTTAATCCACTCAAATCTTTTTTTTTTTTTCTTTGGGCTGGGCTAAAACCCTCACTCCTCTGGTTTTTTTTTTATTTATTATTTCGATATTATTACATAAATTACTTAAGTTTTTATAAATAACCTAAGCTAATTTGATTAAATTTTTACTTAAAGCTTACCACTGGCCTTTCTAAATATAACTTTCATTTCATCAAACCACTTTCTATTTTTAGAAAGTTTGCTATAAACTTCTATATTTCACTCATTTATTTCAATTCTATAATGCCACATTTCCCATAAACGCTTAACACTTAATTATCCAACTATTGACATAGCATTATATGCAATACGCCATTCCCTTCCATTATCACTAAACGTGAACAAATAGAATACTCATTATCCAACACAACATACTCAAAATGAGATGCCCGTATACCTCAAAATGATATCAAGCACATAATTAACTCACTTAGCACACATAAAATAAACTCTTAGCCAATTCTAAAGGTATAACTGACTTGCTCAAATCACGGTTGTCACATTATCCCCTCCTTAGGGAAATCTCGTCCCGAGATTTAACTAGCCGATTCAACATCATGATCCACAAATAACTAAGGATACTTAGACTTCATATGATCTTCGCGCTCCCAAGTGAACTCGGAACCACGCTTTGAATTCCAACGAACTTTCACAAGTGCTATCTTACTATGCTTTAATTTCTTAATCTCGCGGTCCATAATCTCTACGGGTTCCTCAACAAAACGTAAGGTCTTGTCTACATTGATTTCATTCAGAGGCACATGCAAACTAGCATCCGCCAAACACTTCTTCAGATTTGACACATGAAATGTGTCATGCACACTACTCAACTCCTTGGGCAATCTTAACCGATAAGCTACAGGGCCGATCCTTTTAAGGATCTCGAATGGTCCTACATACCTCGGTGCTAACTTGCCTTTCTTTCTAAATCGAATCACACCTTTCCATGGTGACACCTTTAATAACACATGATCTCCTACCTCTAACTCTAACGGTTTACGCCTATTATCAGCATATCTCTTTTGACGATCCCTTGCCGCTTCGAGTTTTTACTTGATCAACACTACCTTATCAGTTGTTTCCTGAACCAGTTCAGGTCCAATCAAGCTACTTTCACCAATTTCCGCCCATAAAACAGGTGACCTACATTTTCTTCCATACAATGCTTCAAATGGTGCACACCGAAATACTGCGATTGGATAACTATTTTTTTAGAGAATTCGCTAGGGTAGGGGACGTCCCAATTACCACCTAAAGTCTATAAAAAAAGCCACTTAACATATCTTTCCAATGTCTTAAATGTGCGCTCACTTTTGTCCATCGCTTGTGGAAGCTAAGTAGTACTCAAAATCTAATCGCGTCAATAACACTTTCCTTGCATCGTCTGCAAAACCATGAAGTAAATCAATCCATTAAATCTGGTAGTTGAATCGTCACTAGAATTCCATTCCTTTGCTATTATCTCATCAATATAATCTTCCAACTTCACATCTTGAAAATCTCTTGTATAGCTAGAAAAATGAGCTACTTGGTCAGTCTACTCACCATCACCAAATTCATATACTCGCTACTTTGGACCTTGGAAATTTAACTGATAAAATCCATGGTGTATTTATCTTATTTTCACTCAAGTATCTCAGGATTGTTGCAGCAAGCCAAAATCTTTGACAATCATACGCTTTCACCTCTTTAAACAATCAAAAATTTCTAACATAGGTAATACTTTACCCTTTTACTGTGGCTACCAATCAGTCTCCAAGGTTATAGTATGTCTTATCCATTCCCGGATGTACCAAGTACCTTGATGCATGAGCCTCATCCATTACTACCATCCCCATCATTCCCTACTAACAGAACTCATATACGATCCATAAAGTACAAACTCTCATCCTCCTTCTTTTCCATATGTCAATCTAACCCATGAAGCCTTTCTGCGCGTACGTTCTCTTGCTTGAACGCCTCACTTTGGGCTGCCAATATCATTCCTCTTACTCCATACTGAATGGTCATAGCCATCGCTCGAACACGTCTAGGTTTCACTCGTTCCTTCCCTCTTAACGCCTCAATCACCACATTTGCCTTACCTGGATGGTAGCGAGTTTCATACTCATACTTACTATACAATTTAATCCATAAAGTACAACCATCATCTGCTCTCTTTTCCATTTGTTGGTCCAGGTCACGCAGCATTTCTGCTGGCGCGTTCTCTACCTTGGACGTCTCACTTGGAGTAGCACTATATCTTTGTCCTTAACACTTGAATAGAATAGTCATAGACATGCTCTTACTCGTCTTTAGTTTCAATCTCCATTTTCTTGTAACGCATCAACCCCCTACATTCGATTAATCGAGGCGATTCACACAAATAGTCTCAAAGTCTAGAAAGCCTCTTCTCGTTCTGCGCCCCACTCATACTTCCGATTCCTCTCATTTAGGGAAGTAAGGGGTTTAACAATCTTAGAAAATTTTGCTATGAAACGTAGGTAAGTAACCTGCCAATCCTAAGAATAATCATATCTCGGATGGTGTCGTAGATACTTCCTAATTCTTCACTGCCTTAACATACAACTTCTCCTTCCTCGGTAATTCCAACTCTAACTTCAAATGAACTCCATGCTCCTCTTCTTAACAAATGACACTGGTGCTCCTCATAGAAAATGACTAGGTTGTATGAAACCCTTGTCTTGCAACACTCAAAGTTGTTCAGACAATTCTTTCATTTCCAAAGGGTGCTAGACGATATGGAGACTTTGCAACCGGCGTCCATCCAGGAACTAAGTCTACGCAGAACTCAACTTGTCATTGCGGTGGTCATTGACAACTCTTCCGGAAACACGTCAATAAAGTCTCGTACGACAAAAATACCACTCAATTTCGATTCACATATTTTTGTTCATTAAGGTTTTCACGACTCCTTGAGTACGTTCACCATGAACCCGAAGTATCTCATCACCTTTCAACGGCATCCTAACCACCTTCCCATGACATACTATCCCAAACTTCCTATTGGATAACCGGTCCATTCCCACAAGCACATCAAAGCTATCACGATCTTCTGGTATCAACGAAATCATGGGTTAAGAACAATCGAATAGGATAACAAACGATTATCGAGTCAAAGGCTAGAATGCATATAGGAGATTCCACATATGCTAGTAGACGTGGATCAAATGACATAAGAATCCTTTGAAAGAAAGGATTCGTATATGCACCGAGTAAAAAGCAACGAAAGAAATCAACAGACGTACCACGGCAAATGAACACATAAAAAATATATATATCAATACGAAAGACGGAAATTCTTATACCAATTATCGACATTACTCGAAAAACTAAATTAAATAATGTTTTTATAAAAATCAATTTAAATTAGGGTTTTTGGCATTAAACAGTCGCGTACTTTCTCAAATGTGCTCATATGGTACGTGTATTAAAAAAATTGCCCATATGGTACCTCAACTTACAATTCCGTGCCCATATGGTCACTTTTTTACCGACTACCGGTTAAACCCCGACTAATTTTGTTCCAAAGCTAACGTGACATTTATTAATAAAATATAATGTATTTGTTTGTATTAAACACACATTAAATAGTTATCTACTTTCTCAAATGTACTCATATGGTACGTGTACTAAAAATGCTACCTTTTTTTTACGTTTTTGTCCGATTTCTTACGTTTTTGTCTGGTTTTATACTTTACGTTTTTGTTCATTTTTTACGTTTTCGCCCGTTTTTTTACGTTTTCGTCAGATTTCCTACGTTTTCGTCTTTTTTTTAACGTTTTTTCGTCCCATTTCTAACGTTTCTCGTTCGATTTTTTCTGTTTTTTTTTTTTTTCTTTTTTTTTTTTTTGTTTTTCGTTCGTTTTCGTGTTCTCGTCTGTTTTCTTACGTTTCCGTCTGGTTTTATACTTTACGTTTTCGTTCGTTTTTTTTACGTTTTCGTCCGTTTTTTACGTTTTCGTCCAATTTCTTACGTTTTCGTCCGTTTTTTACGTTTTCTTCCATTTTTTTACATTTTCGTGTTCTCGGCTGTTTTCTTACGTTTCCGTCCATTTTCGTCTTTTTTTTACGTTTTTGTCTGTTTTTTAAATTGAATAAAGACGTATAAAACGTAAGAAAACGAAGAAAGAGGTCAATATACAAAAGAAAACGTCCAAAATGGAAGAAAACAGACGGAAACATAGAAAAACGTTAGAAACTGATCAAAAACGTAAGAAACGAACGAAGACGTAAAAAAATAGACGAAATATAAAAAGGACAAAACGTTAAAAAAACGGACGAAAACATAAAAAAACAAACGAAAACGTAAGAAATCGGAGAAACCGTAAAAACGAACGAAAACGTAAAAAAACGGATGAAGAACGTAAGAAATCGGACAAAAACGTAAAAAACAGACGACAATGTAAGAAATCGGACGAAAACGTAAGAAATCGGACAAAAACGGAAAAAACGTAAGAAATCAAACGAAGACGTAAAAAACAGACAACCGTATTAAATACAGACAAGAACGTAAAAATAAACGGAAAAAACATAAGAAATAGAACAATCCGTAAAAACAAACGAAAACGTAAAAAACGGACGAAAACGTAAGAAATCGGACGAAAACGTAAAAAAGGGACGAAAACGTTAGAAATCGGATGAAAACGTAAAAAACGGAAGAAAACGTAAGAAATCGGACGAATACGTAAGAAATCGGACGAAAACGTAGAATACATACACTTTGATGACTTGGCAGACCACATCATCAGTTTGCAGGTCAAGCAGGTGGAAAAAAAATTTGTGACCATATTAGCACGAAATTGAAAGTTGAGGTACCATATGGGCAATTTTTTTAATACACGTACCATATATGCACATTTAAGAAAGTACGCGACTATTTAATGCCAAAAACCCTTTAAATTAAGAAAATCACTTTAAGTATAAAAATCGTTTTAAATAATAAATAAAATTGTCTTAAATTTAATCTTTATAAAATACATTCTGGTTGTCATAAAAAATTTAGAGATGGTTATCTAATGGTACATCGTACCTTACCACTATGAATCACTTTAAACCAATTTTTTATAATAAAATAAAATTTATTAAACCACTTAAAATTTTTTATATCCTATTTGTATAGACATTTAAACATATTATTTTTACAAAGATCATTTTAAACACAGGTTCTTTTCTCAAACCTAACACAATTACTTTCAAAGAGTTTTTATTATTAGACTTCAATATGAAATATGTTACTCAAACAAATTGACATCATAATACAAGTGGATCGTAAAACAGTAAGACTTAACACAATTTTATTGTTTAAAAAACGAAAAAAAAAATACTAGGAAACATATACTCAAAATAAAATCAAACGAACTCGTAACAAGAAAATCACGCAGCCGTTACGTACCCAAAGAACGTAAGGGTCTATCCAAAAATAACGATTCAAAGTGCAAACCTAAAAGCATCGGATACCAAAAGTCGCCAATGGGTTACGAAAACCAAGGGATATACAAAGAAGGGAGTAATGATCCACATAATTATGTTAGGAAAATTAGTGCTTTAAAAGAAACCCTTTGTTACTCATACGGAGTAATTCATGCCATGAAAGAACTAATGAAATGGCTATATTCGAAAAAAGCAGATTCGAAACAACCAATATACATCGAGAGCGTCAAATAGGAAAATTCAGGTATCCCTTACAAAACAAAAGCACGATGAGGGTGCTAGTTAGACTTAGAAATCCTGAACAAACAATCGAGCAAACCGAGCAACCTCTATAATAGCAATATAGTTATCCACAAAATATTAGATGAGGGTAAGTTACTATCTATACAACTCAACTTAACATATCCTTCAATTAGGGTAAGAGAATAATTTCTCTACTCATACCACCATCCTTATCATGAATACACATATCAAAGAAAAACATATTACACTACCACCTTACAACCAAACACAAATAAATGCAATCATGGTCACAAGTCTACGTGTGTGATGCCTTTATAATTATGTTGGCCACCATAATTATAAGTGTCTCCTTTCACACGTGTACTTACTTCCAAGATCACCAATATCAATCATAATTCACATATAAGCACATATACCACATTGCACATCTTAAACCATTCCAACTTAACACATAAAGGATGCTCCATCAAATAACTACTTACTTATATCAAATTGAAATCGAAACGACATAAAGGAACGAAAGTGTCGAAACGACTTCCAAAATACAAAATATCCGAAAGAAATAATCAATAACAACATGACGAGGTAAAGGACGGGATAAACTTATGCTGGGCCTCGCTTGGGTTTGACTTTGCCTCCGCAAGAATCACCCGACTCCGCGGGTCCAACCCTATTACGCGCATCCGACAAACGATCAACTATCCTATCTCCTTCGGTTCCACAAGAGGCTCCTTATAACGCTTAAGTCCAGTTGGGAAAGGGTTCCCCAACGAGACTTTATTACGGGTGGGGGAAAAACATAGCTAAAATACTAAGAAAGTAATCCGATTATATCAAATATTTGGTAGACAAAATAACTAATTGAAAACTTAGCAAAAATTAGAGGATATATAGCTATGCAAATAGAGAGGAAGCCTAGCAGTTATAGCATTTATAAAACTTAAGCCTTAAATGGCATCTACATGAAGGACTCCTTAGGTTATAGGTTTATGCTCAACCACTCTACCTTTCTCTATAACCAATGGCTCTGATACCCAATCTGTTCACTCGCTGGCGGAACTCGGAGGCGTAACATCATAGATATCATCACAACACAATGGTGTCTACTATAGATAAATCTAAATGAAAGAAATAATCAAATGGACACTATGTGTCATGACAATACCCAACACAAGATAGAGGGAGTTTGCATTACTAAGTAATGTCATACCGATACAAATTGATCCAAATACTAACAATCTCAACAATCAGTATCAAGCAAAACAAATGTCATACGAAAAGATCTAGAAAGGACAATCTCCACAAGCAATGCTAGGGGTCTCTCTAGCCACTTCTTCTAATTCCTTCTTATCATCACGATACTCACCTGAAAATGATGCTTAAAACGTCAACATAAAGTTGGTGAGAGTCATAGGTTTAAGACACGATAAAAATCCAACTACGCATTACTGTGATAATATAGAAAACATTGCAGGACAATAAATGAACTATCATACAGGCTAGCATGCACAAACCATCCAATACAATCAAATCTAATAACAATCAATTACACGTTTATTCCCAGTAAACGATTTATAAGCCGTCTCAATCGTACAAGGGGGGGGGCTCCCTGTGGTTACCCCCATTAGCCCGGCCGTGGATATCTCAAAAACTAACCATCTTACCCGCTCGGCCATAATACCTTACATATGCAGGCCATGGATACCCGCATGTGATCCCTCTAAACTCAGTTCACAATTCTCAATATCACATCACAAAACATGTAGCACACAACATACAATAGTCACGTATAGTCCATGCATCTTTGACAACATATTATCACAGTAATAAAAACATTTCCAAACATTTTGCATCATTTCCACCCTAATAAATCATAAGAAAAGAGGAGCTATGAAACTCACCTGATGCTTAAGCAAATTCCAAATCCTTGCACGAAACTAAACAATCAAAACAAACACGCGTTACACGCTACTAAGCCAAAAGCTTAAGCACATGTAACAATCATATGATGGATGTCTAAGATGTTTAGTTACCCTCACGGTCACCCCGACACCATGCTCAACTTTAACCACTTCATTACCAAGTTTCACTAGTTAGTCACAATTTGTTCAAAACTGCAGAATTTTAACGCGACTTAACGTACTCAAAACCCTTACTTAATGACCTCCATAATTCAAACCAAAAAAAACATCTATGTTTCATTAATGAGTATATTAACTACTTATGATTCCCAAGAGTCAATTACATGCACAAGTACTCCTAAGAAAATCAAACTTCAAAACAGTCCCAATTCGGATCTGTTTGCACACTAAAACGTTTGGATCTAAAAAGCATACTTAGACTCCAAATCAGAAGCTCTACTTTGGGGTTTTTTCAATAGGGGTCACATAGGAAAATAAACTCCTGTAGAAGGGCTAAGCTAAATTCGAATTTACATGGGGTATTTACACCTCGTAATCTGCCCTAAATCAGACCCGTATTTACTGTTTTGACCACTTTTCTCGTAACCAACATTTGAATGACTTACCAACCTTAAAAACTTTCGATGCCGGATGTTCTGGAAACTAGACTCTCTGAGCTACATTATAGACACCGGAAACTTGACAAAAGCTATTACCATCATCGAGATAACAACCGAACAACACAACCCTAAATTCTGCCCTATTCTAATTCAAGTTCTAACGCGATCTAAACCCTAACGAATACACCCGTATGATCTTAATTAAACCATAATAATTGCAATATGATTAAACATCATTAATTATCATTAATATGCTGCATTTTATGAACCCTAGAATCCATCATTAGTTAATTGTTACACACACACACACACACACACACACACACACACACACACACACACACACAACATATATTTACTATTATATATATATTATTATATATATATATATATATATATATATATATATATATTATACATATACATACATTTAAAAGGATTAAACAAGGGAAAGATCAATACCTAGCGTTCTTACTCGATCCTACACGATCTAGCTCACAAAATCTTGGATTAAAATTTTTCTCTTCTTGCTTTCATGGGGTTGAGGTCGACACACACACAAGGAGGAGAAGGAGGCCAAAAAAACTAATGAGTTAGGGTTTTTATTATCTACAGGTTTTACCAATTTTAATCCAACTCAAAAACTTTTTTTTTCTTTTCTTTTGGGCGGCCAAAACCCTCACTCCTCTATTATATATATATTTTTTATTATTATTTATATTATTACATATATTACTTTAAGTTTTTATAAAAACCTAAGCTAATTTGATTAAACATTTTTACTTAAACGCTACAAACTAGACTTTCTAAATATAACTTTCATTTCACCAAACCACTTTCTATTTTTAGAAAGTTTGCTATAAACTTCCATATTTCACTCACTTATTTCAATTCTATAATGCCACATTTCCCATAAACGCTTAACACTTAATTATCCAACTATTGACATAGCATTACATGCAATACG
>BQNB010101260.1:0-17050 GCA_026074375.1 Tanacetum coccineum | reverse complement strand
ATGTTTGGAGCAACCATTATCTTTGATCCACTCATCCGGTTCCAAGCATGTTCTCAAGCATACCTATTTCAACAAAAACAAATTCATGTGTTTGGTCCCCAATATCTCATGGGTCCGAAAATGTTAGTGTTGTACATCATTTGCATTTGTTGCAATTGATTGGGATATTAAAATAGGATACAATTTCCCATATGTACAAAGCCTTGATTTTGTTGGTTGTTCCAATTCATAGGATATAAATTTTGATGAATTGGTTGTCTAGAGTTTCTCCTAGATTGAGGTGAAACATTTCTCCTAGGTGGAGGTGTTTTCGATCTAGACTCGGTTTTGACATAACCTATACCGCTTTTGAGTGATGGTTTTAAAGACGGTTTTTTTGACTCATCAATTCTATTATGTATTAGTTTCTTCCTAGTAATAACAAAATCCGATCTAGAAGACATGGGTGGACTAAAAACGTGTTCTGTCCCTATTTCACCATTGGTGCGACTCACGGATTTAGGCATGGTGGATCCGTGCACCTTTATGGTGGATCCGTACGTCGCTTTTTCAAAGGACAATTCAACAAAACTCATGATTTTAGCTCTTCTTGTTGACGCTTTACTACTATCAAATCTTAGACCTGTTTTGCAGCTAGGTTGCTTTTGATTATTTAACATTTCACTTAGTGAATTAGCGCTTTTATTAAATTTAACAAATTTAACTTGAGTTTCCTTAAGTTTAGCGTTTTTCAATTTAAGCTCTTCATATGACTTACACGCAATCTTAATTTCTTTACTTCTCTCAAGTTTCTTAAATTTTTCGTTCAATTCTAAAAAAAAATTCTAAAAGATCTCTTTTATCTTTCAAAATTTTATTCTTGTTAATGATTTTTAAGCTAATTTCACATAAGCTATCGTAATCTATTTCCATACTATCATTACCAAGAGAAGATGCAATATCACTATAATAAGAAGAGTTAAGAGTTACCTCATTTGACGATTGACCCATGAGACAAGTTTCATCGTTAGTTTTTTCTTCGGCGTCATTTTCGCTATCGCTCCAAGAACCTCCAATGAAGGCCTTTTGATCTTTGTTGCGAGATGATTTTGGACAATCGCCAATGAGATGATTTGGATCACCACATCTAAAACATTTCCGGTCACTCTTACCTTTCTTCTCATCCCTTTGTCGGAATGAATTCTTTTCTTCTCTTGGTTGCCTAACAAATTTACCCTTTCTTCTAAAGAACTTTTTAAAGTTCCTTACGGCCATAGCATATTCTTTGTCATCGCTTCCGAATGTCAAAGTTTCATCATCACTAGACTCTTTCTTAGCTTTCAAGGCGATGGACTTAATTCTTTCCTTTTTGCCTCTATAGATTTCAGAATATTTTTCCATGTCTACTTCATGTACTTTTAGATTGTCGATAAGCTCATCTAGAGCTAGTGATGACAAATCTTTTGATTCTTCTATCGCCATGACCTTTGCTCTCCATTTAGGATGTAGAGCCCTAAGAAACTTCCTAACATAGTTCTTGCTAGAGAAACCTTCATCAAGAGCTTTAAGACTAGTAATAATAGTGTTCATATTGCTAGAGAAACTTCCTAACACATGATATACAAGATGAATGATTATCACAAACGTGATGACACAACTAAACTATTAACACTTGAAGCTTGACGTCTTCTTGAGTGTTCTTCACTAAAGAGTGAAATGAGTTGATCACTTGTAATAGATTATGTAACAAGTATAATGATCAAAGAATATAAAATGTAAAATATGTATGTGAAAAATATTTGTCAAGAGTTCTTTAAAATGAAAGTTTAAGGTTGCTATTTATAGGCAAACCTTTGAAATTCAAATCTGTCCCAGATAGCTGTGAGCTGCGACCCATGGATCCACCATAGCTAGATCCGTCTAGTGTATTAGGTGGATCCGTCGGGGGAGCTGGGACAACATTTTTCATTTTATGATTAACCCCAAATCTATACAAAATATTGTTTTGTACTTAATAAAACTAGTTTATTAGATTCTTCTAGAACAAAATATTTCTTATCACCAATAAGGAAAGATTTTCTAGATTTAGGAAGATTTGGAAAGATTGTTTCCACTTATGGTTAATCTTATTTTGTCTTACATGATTAATATAACTAGCTTATAATTAATCATGTGTTAACTTAAATCATTTGATTAGAAAAGGTTTATGCAAATGATAATATTTTTCTTTGATCATTAACTATGTTTAATAATGCCATATTCATACCTTAAGTGATTTGTCGTCGTCAAGTAAACTTTCGACTAAATAACTTGTTTACGTAAACTTTTACGTAGTATGACATTATATTTGTTATTATCAAAACATGAAGATCATTAAATATAAATATCGTTTTTGCGCGAATATTTGTATTAACAATCTCCCTCTTTTTGATGATGACAAAATATAAACTCATGCTTATTTAAAAGTTACTAAATAAGTATTTAGTAGATGAGTTTACATTTCTTCTCCCCCTTTTTGTCGAAGCAAAAAGTGTTGTAGAGGCGGTCCTTGCAAGTCTTGTTTTTGACGAATGCTAAGTCACTTGGTTACGAATGCAAAGTAAAAAATAACGACTAAATTGCAAGTGCTCCCCCTTGGTGTATGCTCCCCCTTGCTTGGGGCACCAAGGAATCGAGCTATGGATGCGTGCTACAAAACAAAGTTAGTAGACAAGCAAATATATATATGACAACTACATATGCATACATATATAATTAAGACTAATATATTTATATTTTATATTTTTATATTTATATATATAATTTGACAATTACAATTGCATACGTTTATATACATTTTACACCATTGAATATCATGTTAACACAACAAATGAAAAAACGTTAAATCATTATAAGGGTTTAAAACAGAAATTTGGCATTAAAACCCTCTTACCGATAAGCTTAAACTAGAAAATTAAAAGAAACATTTAAAAAATCCATAAATCTTGGGATAGAAAAACATTTTCCATGATATATCCGATGGGTGAGGTAGATTGGTTTATGCGGCTAATGCAAAAAGTAAGGTGGGTGTGATGAAGAAGCCGATCTGGTGGTGTCTAATGTATGAGAACATGTAGTGGACACGGTTTCGGAGCATTTGGATTTTCTTACTTATGGTGCTATTATACATTGTCAAACATGTTGTGGAGGTGAGGTATGTTTTTGGATGAACAAAATCCAAGATGTTTGGAGGGTTGGAAAAATCTTGATTTCCAAGATTTGGTGGTTGATGGTGAATTTTTTAAGTAGAGGTGCATTGTTGTGGATGAGAGGTGTGTTGTTGTTATGTTTAACAAACAAACGGTTGGGGTAGATGGTATAATGGTTCAAATCCGGGGCGTAGATTTGGAAAACCGGGGAGGTGGTTCGAGAGTCTCTGTGGTAGTGGAGCATGATTAGAAGGGCACGGTGGCAATTATCCATCGGTTTAGATAGGGATCATTTGGTAACATTTCTGGGTGGAGGAAGTTCTTGAGGTTTTAGTTTTATCGGAATGACAAAACGGATGAGTTTAGGCGGATCCCATTAAGGGTGCAAACATGGAAGTTGTGTCGGAGACTCACTTGGTGATGATGAAGAGGTGTAGTGTGTGCTTTTGCTAGAGATGGATTTGATGGAGCTTGAGGTGGTGAAAGGGATTTCTTTCTAGGAGGAGGTGAAGGAGTTCTCTCATTTGGTTGTTCCTCACTTGAGGATGTGAGATTGACATAGTTTGGATACTTGACACTCATTCTTGTGGTTTTTCTTTTTAAAGTTTGGTGAATTTGTTTTGGATGAACTAGTCATAGTGATGAACTAGTAAGGTTGTATATGAGAAAAATGGAAAAGTTGTGAAGAAAATGGTGTTTGAGGATGATGATTATAAGGAGAAAGTGGTGATATGAATTGTATAATGGTTCTTAGTTGATAATGGAGAACAATGTTTATCTCCTAAGGTTTTAAGATCCCCACAACAAGTTCTTATAGCATGGTTATAAGATAAAGTAAAAAAAGGTAAAAATCAAGAAAATTCGAATTTTGGCACCTGGACTGAGTGAGCCACAGATCCACCTAAACAACATACAGATCTACCATATGGTGGATCCGTGGGTCGCAGCTTTCAACTAAAACGACCAGAACATCAATTTTCACCCAAAACACAAAACATATTTTCATGCAAACATTATTATCGACTGCTAATAACAATAACATGATAAAATATCCATAAAGCATTGCATATCAAAGTGATTGATTCAGATTCAAGCATGCAGATATAAGTAAACAAGTCAATAATTTAGAGATATGATAATTATACATCTAAATTGTTCCATAAACAAATCTTCCTTCACCGACATCCCTTCTTTAACAACCTTGCAAAGTTATGCAATGCTCGATCCATGTTTTTAAACATCCCTCTTGTCTCCCTTTTCTCCTTAGACATGTTAGGATTGTTCTTAAGAGCTCTACTATATGACATAGGGGAAGTTTGGGGCTAGGCAAATCTCTATTATCAGAGGGTGGTGACTCAGTTGAGGACGAGGTGCTCAATTGAGTCCGTTTAAATTTTCCTACATTCCTAGTTCTTTTGGATGGAGGCTTCTTGGGTTGTTTTGCCTTTAAGTAAGGACATTTTCCTAGGGACAAGTTTGTAACATTCATCAAATGAGCCTTGTGCCATGTTTGCTCTAAGGTTCTTAAAGAGACGTCGTTCATTATCATGCCATTGGTTATAACTTTATCTCGCCTATCCTTAAAGAAGTACATCCTCCTAATGATGAAGTAGGCAAGGTTGAAGAGTTGTCTATTTTTTAGGCAATACTACATCAAAGCAATAACTGCTTGAGTGTGGTCTCTATTTCCTATGACAGAATAGACGTTTTCCCTAATGACTAGTTCACAAGGCCTAAGGTGATCAAAAAGCTCATGGTTTGGCAATTTGTGGATGGTGTTTCCCTCTTTGTCTATCTTTTCATGAACAGTTCTTCTATGGATTAGGTTTCGGATATCATCAAGAGCAGGAAGATGTGAGTTGTAACGTTTAATTTGCTCTAGGGTTTTCTTAAGTTCATCAAGACCCCATGAATCAGAGTAGATGCAAATGCCTTAATTAGGGAGATAGGTAAGCTCGGCAAATTAAGCAAGGGAGAGGTTGAAATGATGATTGTTGATAATGAATTAGATTGAGAAATGGTTGTTGGAGTCTCTTTCTAGCTTAAGAGTTTTGTAAAACTCAAAGATAAACCTAGGAAAAATTTGCTCATCTAGAGATAGCAAGCACTCAAAACCTATGGCGGTAAACTTGGCCATAGTCATCATAACGGTCTTTGTAGAAGATGGGTCAATGATTCTCCTTCTATCACATATCTACTTTCTAAAGTTCTATAGATATCCCTAAGTGTATCGGACATGTTGGGATCATTGTATATTTTTGGAGCATAAGCACGGGTTTTCTTGTAGTCTTGTTGGTATCCGCTTGGCATTTTGGTACCTACGTGATGGATAGTGATTTCAATAAGAAATTATGATAATGACTCGATAAGTGAAAAACATAATATAAGTGTGTCTATATGGACTTGATGTGGGTGTACGGTTTGCTAGACTCAAACAACAAGAGAAAAATAGTATTAATACTAGTAATGAGCAAACCTTAATGCACAACCTATGTTTGATATTGCTCAAAATGAATGGAACAAAAAATGCTTATGAATTAAGCATCTTGTATATACATTCATGAGACCTAATGCATGAAGAATTTTTTTTTTGCGTTGTATTATCAATGTAGTTAAACAACCCTTATTTGGAAAGGTTCATAGAAGTGGAGTTTCAAAAATCATAACTTAGGGTTTTTGGCAAAAAATGATTTTTTCCGAATCGCTTCAATTGTGCTTTCTAAGTGTCATAATAGTTATACATTCCTATATCTTAGTTCTAATTGTGGGAAAATAGTATGAAAAATTGAAACCCCCAAATTATTTGATTTAAGCAAAATCAAAATCCTAGACATAAAACTAATAAGAAAATAAGATGAAATCACTTACAATAATTGTTATAGATTGATGATTTGTTTATGATCTTGTAGATTAATTGCCCTAATTGCCGATTTGTTGTTTGTTTCGTTTGAGGGTTTTAGTGTTTGAGTTCGTGGGTGTGTTTGTATAATAATAGGTGTGGTCCCAATTTGTTTTAAAATCTGTTATTTACCCACGATATGAGACTCACGGATCCACCTAAATAACGCATGGATATTCATACGGTGGATCCGTGGTCCGTAGGTCTCCAAAAATACGGACAACGTTGATTTTTGAGCAAATTAAGATATGGTGTTATGTTTTTAGCAATTGGAGTGTGTTATACTTACTATTAGGAGTATGTGATATAATTTTCGGAGTCGACATCCAAGTTTTGAGTGAACCGTGTAACTTGTCGTGAATTTCCCGATGGAATTTCAACGTAGTTGATCCTAATAACACAATCACTTATGAATATTTAGACTCAAAAAAACATCGTCAACACAAGTGTGAGTTGTAATTCGATGATTTAACTTTTTGTATTTTTTCAATACGCATTTTGTAATTTCTTGTATTAATAATTTTTTTTACTTGTAGACTTTGAAAATATATATGGTCATGTTATTGATATTTTCTTTATCTAGTAAAATTCTAATCTCGATTATGTTCACGATCGGAAGTTTTGTAATTGGAACTAGTAATGAGAATTATCATCTTTTGAATAATTGATTAATTACTCATTTGAGTTTCCCACCGTACGATGTATTTTTGGGATGATAAGGAATCACTATCATGATAAGTTTCCATCATTCCTAACCTAACCTTAAATAATTAAATACTTCACTGTTTTAAAGGATTAGTAAATATATAGGCTATTTTATCTTCTGATGCAACTTTCTCGATAGAAATATTGCCCTTTTGGACGTTATCACATAGAAAGTGGTGACGGATTTCTATATGTTTAGTTCTAGAGTGTTGTACGTGCTTTTTACTTAAGTCGATAGCGTCTTTATTATCGTACATAATCGGAACATCGTCAAGGCATATGCCGTGGTCGATGAAATCTTGTTTCATCTATAGTGCTTGTTGACATGCCTTTCTGGCGGAGACGTATTCAGCTTCGGTCGTGGAGATAGCAAGGGCCATTTTTTTAGCGAACTGTGGAAACCTAAAACACGTAATAGGTTCTTTGATCTTTTAAGCTCAGGTTGTTTAGACCTTTATCTAGGATAATATCAATGTTTATAAGTTATAAAAACAAAAAGGAATAAGAACAAAGATATTCAATAAGGTTTTACGAAACATTCCAGCCTAATATTTTGAGTATAGATAATTCGGTTTCATCAAAAAATATAACTCGGAATAATATAAGATTCTTGGGCTACCACACTTTATGTAGCATCTATTCCTGTTGTACAACTACAAAAATAATCTCTAAACCCTAGGCACCTTTATTAGCGGGTTGATGCCTAGACACACAACTACTTTTAGTGTTTTCATATAACAACTCATTGTTTTAGGGTCATTGTTACGACATTATGTTAATTCACATTTTATTATTTAGGGTTTTACGCGTGTTGCTCTTAAATCGTAATGTTTAAGCTAAATAGCGCGTAATACTAAAAATGATCATTCTAATGTAATCGGGCTATTACATTTATTAATTTTTTCACTAATTTTAAAATCATAATCGAAAAAATAATAATTTCCAATACAATTTTTTATTAATCGATTTTAAACCTGTTTACATCAGGCAAGTGTTAATATGATTATTACGAGGTATTAATTATCAACTTTGTTATCTTATTTTTAATTGGTTACGTTAAAATGCTACGTTGCGCGATAAAATTGCGTTTTCGGCATTTCCCGGAAGCACCAAAACTAACTTCGCTTAAACATTACCACCTCGATTATACCCAATACAAAATAATACAATATAACATACACATTTATGTGTTATGTGGCCGGATTTCATGTGATCGACCAAGTATTATCTATTGTTTGCATTGGAATATTCTTCCTAAATATCTAATATTATGAATATCAAGGAACCATAGCCATATACACATTCGCCCATGCAATTGACTCCAATTTCCCTAGGAACCTTCCTTGAGGCCTTGGTCAAGTATATAATGCCTAAGCTAGCAAGTAAACACACATCTTCCATTTTCCAAAGTGTAAAATCAAACAAACTCTCCCTTTCTCTCTTACAATAGCCACGGCATAAAACACCCTCCAAACCAAATCCATAACTTGATTTTCTATCATCATACAAGCATACACACATCATACTTAAGGTATTCTAAGAAGGTTTCAAGAGTTGGTTAACCATTTGCAAGGAAGGAATCAAGAAAAGGAAGAAAGGGTTTACTTGGGAAAAATTAGGGTTTCATCCTACTTTTTCAAGCCAAGAGTTTAAATCACAAGGGTGTGATTGGTTTTCTTTTCTCTACTCATCCACACAAGGTTATATATAAAGCTTAATTATTTCATAACTAATATTTTATGTGTTCATATGTTATATTTAGCTAAATCACCATTTAGGGTACTTTTGAATATGTAAAATGGATATTTACTTATGATTAATGTTATATGGACTTATTTACATGTCATATGAATGGTAATATCATGTTAAAAGGGATGTATAAGTATTCTAACATGTTGGTTAAGTATGAACATGTTTATGAGCAAATTAGGGTTTCTAATGTTAACTTATGAGTTACAAGTGAAAATGGTAGTTAAACTTGTTATCTTGAACACACTTGAGCAAAGCATGATCTAATGGACTATATATATGTAAAACATAAGATAGAAATGTTTTGAAGTAGTTGTAATAAGGAGTTGAAGCTTAATGGTATAAAAATCAATCTTAAAACATGTCTAAATCACAAAACCTCTAACCTTCTGTTTTGATTCGAATTTAGAAGCAGACATGTTAGGTTTTATAAAGATATTACATCTCATAAGGATTCCAAAATGATAAGAAACTCAAAAAACGGATTAATAACGAAGAAGATACACTAGTTACGAGTTTACGACGCTAAATACTTTATAAAACAAATTTTATAAAAATTACTATTCATGGCAGTAACATATACTTTGTAAACATCAATAATATGATAAAACTTTCAATTACGAGAACGTGTTCGAAAGAATCGCTAAAAACGGAGCTATAACGAATAAGATACGACAAAAACGGGTTTTACGTTAATTAAAAGTATAAAAACGATTATATAGCTGTTATGAACAGTAAAAACACTATTCATCACAGAATCTCAAAAACCTAAAAATGTGATTTTATGATCACTCGTCTTAATACGAAAGCGTGGGCGTAAGAAACGCGAGAAACAGACTTAAAACGACAAAGTTATGTCATTTTTACTAAAGGCGTAATTATAAACGTTTTTACTTTATAATTACGATTTCACTTAAACGAATAGATGGTGATATAGCTATATATATATATATATATATATATATATATATATATATATATATATATATATATATATATATATATATATACCCCCACCTTATATATGTTATTAGTTATCAAAGTTGCTATATTACTAGGGAATTTCTAATGAGGCTTCTTCTTCGTGCTGGCGTTGTATTGACGAGTTGTTGGATTTACGATTTAAAGTGTCCTAACTCCTCGTACGTCATGTCATGACCTCTAAATTATGATAGCCCGAACGATAGTACGATGATAACTATATAGGATTATATATGGTTGTTGTTAGACAACGTACTTGAATACTGATTCGACCTATATTAACTAGGTTGCATTCGGGCGTTAGCGTGACGCGTTTCCATTTGGGATATTTTATTATCAATTTACTCACTAAAGGTGAGTTCATAGCCCCATGTTTTACAATTATTGATTTACAAGTTTTTGGGGTGAGAAACATATGCATGTTTTACAAATTGGACGCAAGTGTATATTTTATCATGATTACGTTTTGCCTAAGTAGCGATAACCCACTATGCCCATGAATCATGAACTGTCAATTACTGGAAAGTGAGCGCGAATGATTGTAGATAGATCTATTTGGGATTGACCTCCCCGTTCGGGTGACTAGCTATCACTGGAAACGAACGTATATCATGTCGGATGTTGGATGTTACGGGTTGAACATCATCACGGGCAATGTAGGCAATATTTAAGTATTGTATTCATATATGTCGAGCTTCAGTGTCATGAGCTTAGGAAAACGTAATTACATTTTGTGATGTCTGCATCTATTGCATTATCACGGGGAAAGTCTTGCGGTCCTGCATATACATTTACATAAACCTATGAAATTCACCAACTTTATGTTGACATTTTAAATGCAATGTTTTTCAGGAGGTCATTAAGCACGAGGTGCGAAGGATACATTGGTGGTTATATTTTGAAGTCATGCATTAAAGATTTAGTCGCATTACATTTTGTATATCTGTTATGGGCTGGAAATCTTTGTAATAATAACAAGTAAACAAGTAAAGCTTCGGGCTTTTGTAACACATACTTTATTAAATCCAATGTATCAGTTTTAAATGACTTTTTGGTCGTTCTTATATTATCTTGTGTTATTGATTTAAGAAGTAACACGCCCCGGACTCTTATTCCGTTGCGACCCAATTTAGGGGTGTTACATTACATCTTTCTATTGTTGGGTCTTAAAAGACTTCATGGATTCTTAGAAGTTACTGCTGCTCAGGTACATAATGAAAATTATGCTAAGTGGTTAGTACTGATAGTATAATGTTACCACTGCTAGTTACTACTGTTAGATTATTTGTATCCGATAGCATAAAGTTATGTTGTTAGGTGGAAGTTAAGGACTGCTCAGTGTTGAAGACTAAAATTTTAAGCTAAGTAGTTAGTGCTGTAGTAGTAAATGTTAAGACTTGCTAGTACAAGTTACTACGTTAGTGTATGTATATTTGTACTGCTTCTGAGAACTAATGTTACTACTGCTTATGTTTATTAGTGCTGCTGGTGGAAAAGATTACCAATTGTTTAAAGACTTTCTACTGCTCAAAGTGGATAATGACGAATTTAAGTGATAAAGATTGTTTGGAGAACAAAGAAAGGTTGTGAAGAATAAGTGTTGAGATATTTATGTGCAAGATATACATAATGTATTTATTTAGAAGATTACGTTTATGTTTAGAAAATATTGAGATATCTTAGGAATGTATTGTAAGCCGACTGGGACTCCTTAGTCTATAAAAGGAGGCTTTAGGGCATTAATTAAGAGATCACAAAAACACGCAGACGTATCATTATCAGTTTTCATAGTTGTCAAAGTCGATTAAGAAAGCATTCAAGGTTGTTGTAAACCTCACCATAGTACTAAAGATAGAGTGTACTGTTTAGTATTATTATCTTTAATATATTGGAAGCGTATTGTTACATCTTGTGGTTCATTCATTCATACCACATACTGTTTCATTGTTTTTACCTTCTAGAGGATTAGGTGTTGATCACATACACTTTATATTATACAAACAAAGTTTTTACAACAAGTTTTTTGGATTTTCTAAGGTACTTTAACCTTAGAAAACAACTATGGAATCAATCTAGGTTTGGATCAACAAGTCGGTTATCAGGCTTTGCTTTGAGAAAACTTTGATATAGGAAGGAATTGGAAAACTTGAATCTAAAAAATTGTGGTCCTTAATGCAAAGTTTCCATACTCAATTAGGGGAAATATGAGTGTGGGCTTGAAGGTTTAAGCAGTGTAGTACTTTCCAGATCCCAAGACTTCTGCACTTGGGAAGTGATAGGGAAAATGGTGATTCATGGGTCTCAGTATCTCAAACATTAGGAGAATGGGGGTGATAAAAGTTACAAAGATTGTCTTACATCCTGTAATGCAGAAGAAAAAGAAAGATAAATAAAAAGAATGATGTCAAAATGCTAGAGGTTTGTTACTCTCTGGCACTTCCCAAATGAAACATCAGAACTATCATTCAGTCAGTATCCAGATGAGATTTCTATGTTTGCTGCATTTAAAACAAGATTTAGAGGTAATCAGCTACCAAGTGAAAACTCTAGAAAACTCTCTTTGAAGCAACAGTATAAGAATTCAGATGCAACAAGTGGCAGGTCTCTTGACTCTTGTTCACAATTCAGGCTTAAGAACGATAGTCAGTAGGCGTGATATATTAGGGTGTGGATCATTGCCCAAGATAGATTTAAAACTTAAATTTTTTAAGCAGATACTTACCACCTGAGTGGTTATAATCATGTAGTTTTTTGGATTTTGAATATTTGTTTAATTGATTCTCAATAAGTTATTTTGTTCCCTCTACTTCACCCACCCCGATGTTCATCCCCAAACCCCCATACCTATATTTTGCATGAATAAGCCTGAGGTTGAGACTATGTGTAACGCCCCGACCCAGAAGGGTAGAAGTATTACAAATATGGTGTGACATCAAAAGCATACACAATCATAACACAAGCATAAACAGCGGAAGTCTTAATAAATAACCAAAGGAAATAAGTCAACATGACTTAAGGTACATAAGTTCTCAAAGGATAAACATATCCAAACGAAATAACAAATGTCTTGAAGGAAACAATTCGTATATCAAAGGTAAGAACTCTAGGGTAGTCCACACTCAGCACTCATAACCCAAAAGCAACCCCAGCTCCTAGCTTAGATACCTGCCGCAGGAAAGAAAAAATGCGGCTGAGTTACAAAGCCATGTGATACAAGATATATATAATCGAATGGCAAAAGATAACGGAAATCAAGATGGTATGATACAAGGTAAAAGGATATTCATAATACATGATCAAAGGGATACAAATATAAGGTAAGACAAATCAGAATATCAAATCATAGGGTAAGGTAAGATGAATCAGAGAATCAAATTAGGTTAAGTTCAATCACCAAGCCCAAACAAATCATATCAAAGTGACCATGGAGTCATGAGCTCCAAAGTCTGTTGTGAAAGACGTGGATTGCACCCAATCATCAGTCACCAAATATCCAAATATCATAATGTCCATAATCATCGAAGACAAAATAAATCTAGGATGCATCCATACGGCCCCCTAAACAAATAATAATCTCTAGTGACAACGTATAATATCAAAAGGGGGGACGGTGTGTTTCTGTGAGAAATCACTCACCCACAATGAGTCATGCCTAAAGGTGTATCAATGACACGGCATGTTACCTTCATGGCTAGGAAACAAATAGTGGCTTGGTTCTCAAACTGAAGGGTTCAAAGCAAAGTCATATCAAAGTTCATTTCAAAGGGATCATAGCAAAGGTTCAATGTCAAAGGTTCAAATATCAAAGGTAGCATAGCAGGGTTCAAATAGAACATAATAACAGATCATATAAGAAAGCCAAGATAAAAGGCTCAGAGCAAATGTAGCAAATAACACATGTAATCAAAAATATGAGAGAAATGTCATGTTGAGAACCTTAACAAAAGGTCAGAATATCTGTTACGAATAACGAAAAACGAAAGAAGCAAAGCCTTAAATCACAATAATGGTTGAGAGGTGTAGGTAGTATTAAGAATTATCGTTTCCTTATTCAAAGCAAGCCAAAATCAAAGAAACACCACAGGAATATCAAAAATCACTCCCTCTTGACCGAACCTAAAGAAATGATGAATTCGAATTACAAACCATTCATTTAAGTTATACTTTCTATTTTTAGAAACTTTCCATTTTTAGCAACTTTCCATTTTTAGTAACTTTCCATATTTAGTAACTTTCCATATTTAGTAACTTTCCATTTTTAGTAACTTTCCATATTTAGTAACTTTCTATTTTTAGTAACTTTCCATTTTTAGTAACTTTCCATATTTAGTAATTTTCCATTTTTAGTAACTTTCCATATTTAGTAACTTTCCATATTTAGTAACTTTCCATATTTTAGGGTTTAATATGCAAAAACAACAAATTTTAAGGTTAAAAGTGTAAATATCAAAGTTTCATATTTTATTCAGATTATACCTTCCATTTTTTGTATTTACAAGTCAAACCCTTAATTTTACATAATTTACATATTTAGTCCTTTTGGTTTATTAATTAGTTAAACATTATCTTTAATTATCCATAATTACAAAACAAGCCCTTATAGATTCAAATATGACAAAATTAACATCCTTTATACATTAAATACTAACCAAAACCTTATACTTTTCAGAATTTACAATTTTAGTCTCTCAATTTTAATTATTAATTTCTAATTTACTTAAATTTGTAATTTAACCATTTTAAATCCAAATTGCACATTTTATACCCCCCAACTTATTTTATACAGAATATATTAAGTATAATAACATGTCTAGAACAGACCCCATAGTTTCATAAATTACAAAACAAGTCCTTATACCTTTTATATCACAATCGGCTAACAATTAAATCCACAAAACCCTAGTTTAATTTTTCCAAACCTCAAACACAATTATTTCCCAATCATTAGCATTTATTGCACCTGTACAAAATAACAAAACCCTAACCCTAATTCATTTCAACCATTTTCTTTCCTTTTTCCCTTATTTTCGAATTCGGCAAACACACTTAAATCCCCAATAATTATTCGAATCACTTCTAAATTTTTCCAACAATTTATCTGAGTTATATGTGATATGAACAACCTTATAAAAATATAAAATAAATTTTACAAATAGTTTAGATGCCGATTACATAATTAATCCAAAATTAGGGTTTCGAGTATGTTTCAATTTATAAAATCAAAATAAAATGCATGAACATTTTTCCCAGGTATATAACGAATTAATATGATGAAACATGAGTAAAAAAATTACCTTTGATGATCCTTAGTGATTTTATGAATTTATAGAATTCGGTTGCTTATTCGAACCCAAAACCAATACCAAAATCGAACCAATCACTCCACAACCTTCCCACTATTTTTCCCACACTCCTTAACCTTCAAATCACCCTAGAAAAATCGTGCAAGCCCTTGGAAAAATTTGTGCCGCCTCCTTTAGGTTTTTAGGGTTTCGGGAATTTAGTTTTAAGGAATTTTACAAATGAAAAATGAATAAAGGAAATTATAATGGTATTATGCCGAGATTTTGGCCCTTTCAAAATAGATAAGTCAGATTTTTAACTTTGGAAAATTATTTTGGTATTTATCCTATTTTATTTTATATAATTTGTATTATATAAATAAATAAATATACACATTTTCGGCATATATATTTATACATAAATATTATTTATTTTTCTTGTATAACATAAAGTATTTTAATCTTACAAAAATTTCATATTTGCCATATATTGTATTTTCATAATTTTTAACATTTAAATGAATTTTTATTCATGCTTTTATGAATTTTTCTTGCATTAGGGGTATTTTGGTAATTTTACACTTGTTGAGATTTTTAGGTTTTACAAAAGATGTACCCAAGGGAACTGGGTAGAGATGGGTTTTGATTATTTAATTTTGTCAAGTCTTAAGTTATAAGATTTATGTAAACCCAAGTTTCATTATTGTAAATTGTAAAGTGTATGATCTTGTATCTTGTGCGATGAACGGTATCGTCGCATCCTGTGTTTTCGCCACTGACGGGGTGTGACAGACGCCGTCATGACTTTCTTGTGACTTCGTCTCCACACACTGAACCGTCACCAAACTTATTTAAAAAAATCTTTCTAGGCATAATTGGTGACCATGTCAGGATGGTGGTCGCGAAGCTAAAAATTGCGTTTTTTCCTTATTTCTTCCCGAATCGAGCCCAAGTCATGTGTATTCCATGCAAGTGCTTCCCAAATGCTAATTACTCAAAAAGAAAGGATTTAGTGCAATAATAGAGCATATTTGCATGAATTTGAATAACCCAGAAAAAGTGTATAATTTGACACGTCATCAGTGTTTAATGAAACATAATGACCCTTAAAATAGGAACAGAAATGAGGCAGGTTTTGGGCGGGGAAGTCATACCCATGCCCAAAGTAGATTACAAAAATCATCTCCAAACGCGCCTCAATCCCCACTAGGGATCTTATCGGTGCGCCCCGTTGGGGCGAGATGCTCTCTAAAACCCGCCTCATTTTCCATTATGGATCTTATCGAGTTGTCTTCTTTTGGCACGATGCTCTATCAAACTTGTTTCTTTCCTCGCTTATTATTATCTTTACATGATGAACAGTTTAATTTTAAGCAATAACTTGAATAATCGAGAACTTATTATTTATAATTTATAAATTAAGCATTGACCTTATAAAGAGTTCAACAATAGTGGTTAAACATATATAACGATATGCTACTCACGTCATAAATCATAACTTCTATAGAATATTATGACCCAAAATAAGTTTCTGTGATCACAATTTGAAATATCAATAATAAAAACAAGCGAAAGTTAGTAAATTATATTTTAGTACCTAAATGCTAACATATCTTATGTATATGTATATATATAAATATGCTTCAGGGGTGACGGGGTATGGATATCGTGCCCCATCCCAAACTAAATAAGAATCTCCGTTTAAGACCCGAAACCCGCCTCGTAACCCGATAACCATGTCCCGCCCCTTCACCATAAGCAAAGGTAAAGAGATTGTAAGGTCACCTTCACCTCCACCTAAGTCAGATCATAAAGAAGATAGTGATGAAGAACAAGCTCAGGGGGATAAGGAAATTCAAAAGTGTATGGCTCTAATCTCAAATACCTTTAAGAACATCTACAAACCTACCAACAACAATCTCAGATGATCATCAAATACCCAATACAGAAATGTTGAGAGTTCTTCAAGAATAGACAGAAGATCTGGGAATGAGAAATAGACTGGGCAATCAAAGGGAAGTTGTAGTTGCTGGAAATAGGGAAACTGTAAGAAATCAGGTAGTACAGCAGACTAGGATCAAATGTTATAATTCTAATGGGTTTGGGCATATGGCTAAGGAGTGCAGATTAGCTAAGTGGGTAAAGGATTATGCTTATCGAAAGGAAAATATGTTGATGTGTAAGAAAGAGGAAGTTAGGGTACATCTAAGTGCTATACAACATGACTGGCTACATGACTCAGATAAAGAACATGATGATCAAGAATT
>BQNB010101259.1:0-24512 GCA_026074375.1 Tanacetum coccineum | reverse complement strand
ATAGATAAGCAGATAAGCAGATAAGAACAGGTAATAAGCAATAATAAGCGGTAAAACAGTAAATAAGCTTAAAAAGTGAAAATGAAAACTTACAAACACCCTTGCTCAAAGCAGGGTAAGTAATCAACTCTACAAGCTCTAGCTTGTCAAAAGACAAGCTAGTTAGGTCTATAAGCTCTTCTCAAGCTAGCTTATCATCTAAAGAAGCTGAGGTGTTTTAAGGGGTGGATCTTTTTAGTATTTTTAGATTTTTATGATTAAAACAGGAAATAAAAGAGATTAAAACAGTAAACTAAGGCTTGATTAAAGAAACAAAAAGCTTAGTGAAGCTTTCAGGTAAGATCTATAAGCCGTTTCATAGCTTTTCAAAGCTTAACAGGTTATAATAAATGATCAAACACAGAAACTTAAAACACAAACCTCAAATTTTTCATTAAAAACTTAAACTTTTACAATGAATTGAAATACAAAATACTTTTAAAACTTAAATAAAAATTACACTTCAAAAGAGACTAAAAAACTAACTTGCCAGAGAACTATGTAGGATAAGCCCTTTATTTATAAGCTGGATAGATGCTTCTACGTCTTTAGCTGGTTTTCTTGTGTGAGAGGATTGGAAGCTTCAATCTTGGCCTTCTATTCTCACTTGTGCTTCTTTAAATCTATCACATCCCTTGATTGTGTCTACGCAATCATTCCCCAATGATTGCCTTGGATTGCCAATGTGACAGGTGCCAAAAACGTCATCCATTGCATCATTTAAGCTTTTAGAATGTGGGTTAAGTGGGTTTAACCTTGAGGTAAGTGTAATAGTAAAAATGGAAGTAGGGCGGGAAAATTGAGACGATGTACAGTGTTTTGATTGCAGGGGATGAGTTTGGGGTTATAGCAATTTTACCCCCTGAAGGTTTATAAGTGTATTGTAATCATAGTCCTTGTATCTTGTAATTTTGGCCCTTGAAGTTTTTGTTGGTGTTGCACCGTTAGTCCTTTTAAGGACTAACGGGGTTAAATTATAAAAGGGGTAAGGGATAACGGGAGTTACAAGGGTGAATGGGCTTTGTTGTTGGGCCGAGTGTTATAAAAGGGGCTTAGGCTTTTTGGTAAGGTGTATAAGGTATAAGTGGGCTGTCTCGGGCCCACTAGGTGGGTACAGGTGGGCCTACTTTTAGCAATTTAGGTTTTTGGGTTTGGTTTTTGATGCTCTTTCCAATGCCTCATCCCGGGGTTGACCTTGACTTTTTGACTTTTGTAGACTTTGACTTGGTCTTTTTGACTCTCATGGTCTTTTCGTACTTCGTGCTCGGTTTTATCGTTTTGGCTTTGATTTTTCTCCTTTTCTTGGATATCCATTTCCTGCATAATACAAATGTAAAACATACAAATACAATGTATTTTTGGTACGTTTTTAGTCATTTATGTCCGGTTTTAGTGGTCAAAGGTATGTGTAATTAAACACATACCAAATCACTTACAATAATTTTACATAGCATAATTTATATTAAAATAGGGAGAGATTGTTGGGCCAATTCAGTGCCCAGTTGTCTGCCTAGATTTAAACAGAAATTATGTTAATTGTTGAAGACTCGCTCATGGACATCAACGAGCAACGAAAGGACTCGTTGAAGCATAGCTTCAGCAAGCAACCTCTGACGTATTCAAGTCAAAGACATCATCAAGGAAGTCAAAGATTACTTGAAAACATACTCGTCAGCTACGATGGATATCAGCTGGTATGTAAATGAAATACGCTGAGGTTTGAAGAAAGTCAGGGGTGGCAATACCCTGATGATCTTATTACTCTTTGAAGATAAACAATCTGAACTTAAGGTTTATCTCTAAGTGTAGTTTAGGAGGGATAATTCAATAAAGGAAAATGGTGGGACAAAGTGTCCTTTGAATTAAAGTTTGTCTAAGGTACGAGTTGGTGAAAAAAGTGAATAGTTGGCAAAATTGTTCACTAATGTATTGGGGGGATATCTCTAAAAATAGACGTGCATTAAATGCATACGTACTTCCACCACAGGATTCTTGACACGTCCCAACTACCTCCACTAAGGATGCAACCTCGTATCACTATAAAGAGGGAATGTCTCATGATGTAAATGCTATCACTTTATTTGTTGTTGTTATTATAAGGATTTACTTCTTTGTTAAACTTACAAGATAGTCAGCTGACCCTATCAGCCGGGTTATACGAGTTCGCTTGTAAACTTGATAATCTATCAAGTTTACTTATTCAAGGGTAATCTTACATTGTCATTCAACAAGTGTGATCCATAGCACTTTGTAATACTTTGTTTATATCAATAAACATTACACGATTGAAAAGTTATTACTTGTGTTATCTATTTACAATAAGAGTTGTATAATTCCTAAGAGACGTGTTAATTAAGACTTTCACTAACCGCACTAGTTATGTGGCTTATTTCAATGAAAAGTTTGAAAAACCCAAGATTCATTCTTGAGTGATTGTTTGAAAGACAAAAAGTGGGTGAAAGTGTAAATACTCTAAAGAGTTGCATATGACAAGTTAAAAATTAGAGGATATTACATTTAAAACCCTTCCCATACCCTGCTTCGGCGGGATTGGGTATGTTGTTGTTATTTTACATCTATAACCCTTGCTGCACACATCATATTTATTGTTATTGCTGTATAGATATTCCCACAATAGAAACACATAAATCAAGTAAAAGATTATTCCATACCTGCATTCCCACACTAAGACATGGCTAGTTGGTAGCACCAAAGAAGGAAACATAGAAGATAGCAAGATTGTTCTATCACTTACATTGTAAGATTATATTACTTTCCCTATTCTGCTACAAATGTGTATATTACCCCCAAACTCGAAGGCAATTGTAGGACTATAAGCCACCGAGTTATCACGAGCAAGATCCACAAAAAAATTACCATCTTTTAGGTCTTCTATTTATTCCTATATGTCACTACTATTGAACATATTGCTAACCTCTTCCTCCTTCAGATCTCCAGGCCTCTTACGAGTTATGTCCCACTTTTTGAGAACGGGATTACGCGAAAACAACGACTGCAAGCACAATCAAATCGATAGATCCCCCCATACTAGAATTAAACATTGTCCTCAATGTTTTAAGAAGGGTCTCTACGTAAATTCTAAGCCGTTTATTAAGTATGCTTAAAGATAAACGTTAGTCGACTAGATTAGGATATTGGATTTCCCAAATGAAGCTGAGGATTTGAAGCTCGAGTGATCGAAGGACAAAACCATGATCACGAGAGGCTTCAAAAATCTAAGACAATCCTAGACAATTACAAAAACACAAGCAAACGAGAATTGAAAGAGGCAAGCCTCCTCACAACAAAAAACACTTATTCATTACTACATAATATTACTACGGATAAGCATGGGGTGCCTCCCACGAAGCGCTTGTTTAGGGTCACTAAGCTTGACCCAATCCCCAAATTCATTTGTCCTTGGGGAAGGTTTGGAGATCCGGGACAACCAATTATGGTACGTCCCCTCCAAAAGGTGCCTTAATTTTATGACCGTTCACCTTGAAATTTGGCCCGGAGTTTTGAGATAACTCAACGGTGCCATATGGAAAGACATAGGCAATGGTGAATAGTCCGGACCAACGGGATTTTAACTTGCCCAAGAACATCTTTAATCTAGAGTTAAAAAGGAGGACTTGATCACCGACGTTGAAAACGCGGTTTTTGATCTTTGAGTCATGGATCTCTTTGTTTTCTCTTATAGATCAAAGTGTTCACCATAGGCATGATCACGAAGTTTCATTTAGTCATTGAGTTGAAAGTTACGGTGATCCCCTACGGTCCTCAAGGTCAAAGTTTGCATGCTTCAAGGCCTAGTAGGCTTTGTGCTCAAGCTCGATCGGTAGATGACATGCCTTTCCGTATACGAGCTTGTATGGGGTACACCCGATGGGTGTTTTGTAAGCTGTACGGAAGGCCCAAAGTGCGTCATCTAATTTATCCGACCAAGAGGCACGGTTCTCGCCCACGGTCCTTTCAAGAATTCGTTTCAAGCCACGATTGGATACCTCAACTTGCCCACTTGTTTGTGGGTGATACGCGGTGGAGAGACGGTGAGTAACTCTATTTAAGCATGTGACCTTTGCAAACAGTCATTGCAAAAATGGGTTCCGCGATCACTTATGATAGCACGAGGGGCACCAAATCGGGCGAAGAGAGATTTAAGAAATTTGCAAACAACTCGGGCGTCGTTGGTGGGGAGCGCTTTCGCTTCAACCCATTTTGACAAATAGTCGACCGCCACGAGTATATATTTGTTCCCTCGTGAAGACGGGAACGGCCCCATGAAATCGATGCCCCACACGTCAAAGATTTCGCAAACTTGGATGGAATTTTGAGGCATTTCATCACGCTACAAAATTTTTCCTTGACGCTGACAAGTGTCACATCGGGTGACCAAGTCATGGGCATCTTTGTAAATTCTGGGGCAATAAAATCCTGAGTCAAAAACCTTTTTAGCGATGTAGTTGGCACCGTAATGTCCCCTGGTGGGTCCACTATGGCAAGCTTTAAGGATATCAAAAGCTTATTCGCTTGCAACACACCGTCGGATTACTTGATCCGCACATATTTTGAACAAATAGGGTTCGTCCCAAAAGTAGTGTTTAACATCCTTGAAAACTTGTTTTTCTGCTGGGACAACATCCCTTTAACAATGAAATTCTCGGCGTGGTAATTTGCATAATCGGCAAACCACGGGGTACTTGAGTCACCACGAAAAGTCACCAAATTAAGTGTCTCGAGAGGAAACTTTTCATTTATCTCCTTTGGGTCGAGTACATTTTCATAAGGATTTTCTAATCGGGAAAGATGATCGGCCGCTAGATTCTCGACTCCTTTTGTGTCAATTACTTTCAATTTGAACTCTTGAAGGAGGAGAACCCACCAGAGCAATCTCTCCTTGGAATCTTTTTTAGCAAAGAGATATTTTAAGGCGGAGTGATCCGTATACACTATGCTTTTGTTCAAGATGAGGTAAGACCGGAATTTTTCAAAGGCATACACCACAGCTAACATTTCTTTCTCCGTCGTAGTGTAATGCGATTCTACCTCGTTCATTGTTTTACTAGCATAGTGTATAGTTAAAGTGTTTTTATGACGTGCTACAAATTTTCTAATCGGGAAAGATGATCGGTCGCAAGATTCTCGGCTCCTTTTGTGTCAATTACATTGAAATCGAACTCTTGAAGGAGGAGAACCCACCGGAGAAATCTCACCTTGGAATCTTTTTTAGCAAAGAGATATTTTAGGGTTGAGTGATCCGTATACATTACGCTTTTGTTCAAGATGAGGTAAGACTGGAATTTTTCAAAGGCATACACTACGGCTAACATTTCTTTTTCCGTCGTGGTGTAATGTGATTCCGCCTCGTTCATTGTTTTACTAGCATAGTGTATAGGCCTAAAGTGTTTTTCATGACGTTTCCCCAAGACTGCACCTATGGCCAAGGACAATGCCTTCCTTTACCATAAAATGACTTTTTTCCCAATTAAGACAATGATTGGTGTCTTCACACCTTTGAAGCATCTTGTCTACATGAGAAAGGCAATTTTCGAATGAATTCCCAAAGACCAAAAAGTCATCCATGAAGACTTCCATTGTTTTTTCAATCATATCATGAAAGATAGCCATCATACACCTCTGGAACGTGCCCGGTGCATTGCATAAGCCAAAAGGCATGCGACGATAGGCGAACGTTCCAAAAGGACACGTGAAGGTTGTATTTTCTTGATCACGAGGGTTGATGGGAATTTGAAAATAACCTGAGAAACCATCGAGAAAACAATAGTACTCGTTTCCCGCTAATCTCTCAAGCATTTGATCCATAAACGGTAGTGGAAAGTGGTCTTTACGAGTGGCTTCATTTAACTTTCTGTAGTCAATGCATACACGTCATCCTGTAACCAATCGAGTCAGAATTAATTCATTTTCATCATTTTCAACAACGATAAAGCCACCCTTTTTTGGTACGCAATGTACGGGGCTTACCCAAGGACTATCCGAGATCGGGTAAATTAATCCAGCGTCAAAAAAAATTTCAAGCTCCTTTTTGATGACATCGTGGATCTTTGGATTCACCCGTCTTTGGTGTTGAACAGCCAGTTTGTAGTCCTCTTCCATAAGAATCTTGTGAGTACAAATTTCCAGGTTAATTCCTTTGATGTCGGAGAGTTTCCAAGCGATGGCTCGCTTGTATGACTTCAAAAGATTTATGAGAGCGGCTTTTTCCTTGACACTCAAGTCTTTAGCAATTATGACGGGAAACTTGTTGTCACCTTCCAAAAATGCATATTCGAGATGAGGAGGTAAGTCCTTGAGTTCGACTTCGAGAGGTTCATCAAATGAAGATTTTTTAGTTTTAGCTTCACAAACTTTAAGTTCTTTTCGAATTTCTAGCAATTAATTTCCTTGGTTGGGAGGGGGTGATGGATCATCATTGAGAAATGATTCAAGAAGAAGAATATCCCCCTCCGGGTCATTGTAAGAATCATCAACTTCCGGTGAAGTTGGATCATCTTCAAGAGCGAGGAAAGCATCGACTTCCTCAAGAAGAAAATCACTATCCTCGAAGGAAGTGAGAGTCGGAGAAGAGGTAGAAACGATCGGGTCATAATAAGGAGTGGGATTGCCACTTGCAATCACATCGGAGAAACCGAGAACTTCTTAAGAATACTCCTTATAAGCCATTTCAATGACGTCGATTCAGTTTGCCGTCATGTCATCATAATTAGAGTAGTATCTAGAAGTTTGGTCAAGATTGAATGTTATGGCTTCTTTTCCAACACGAAGAGTTAATTCTCCTTTGTACACATCAATCAAAGCACATCCGGTCTTTTAGAAGGATCTCCCGAGAATTAGGGGAACTCGGGGATCGGCATCAAAGTCTACGACTACAAAGTCGGCTGGGAATTTGAACTTTCCTACTTTTAGGTAGACATCTTCGGCGATACCGATTGGTTTGGTAATCGAACGGTCTGCAAGTTCAAGAGTAATACAAGTAGGAATGAGTTCCGGAAGAGAAAGCTTTTTCCATACGGATAATGGCATGAGATTTATGCTAACGCCAAGATCGGCCAAGGCTAAGCACTCATCCATTCTGGGAAAATCACATGGTATGAGAAATTTGCCGAGGTCTCCAAGTTTTTCGGGTAACTTGTTTAGGATGACCGCCGAACAATGCTCATTTAAAGGAGTTCTAGCCATTTCACTTAATTTTTCTTTGTTTCCGATTAAGGCTTTAAGAGTTGAGGCAAATTTTGGCATAAGAATCAAAGCATTTGCTAAACTAATTTCAAAACTCATATCTTAAAAGATTTTGTAGAATTTCTCAATTTGGTCGTTAGCTTTTTCACGGCGCCTTTCATCATTACGTCTCGAAGGATATGGAATTGACTGTTTTAGGTTAGGCATCGGAGCACTAACAGGATCAACAACGGGTTCAGAATTTGGTACTTGAGATTGAACTTAGACAACCAGAGGTTGGACGTCTTTGGTACTTCTGTTATTAGTAGGAGGCACCGTGTCCTTTGTCACCTCGGGTTTACGTTCTACTACTTTAGGAAGAGATGAAGTGGTAGTAGGAATAGTGGGTCCTTGATAAGCAACACCGCTTCGGGTGGTAATACCCTTTAAATCTACCTTCGGGTTAGTAATTGTATTACTAGGGAGTGTCCCTGAACCTGAAGTAGAAGCGGTATTGGAATTCACAAACTTGGAAAGCATGTCCGTTAAATTGGTCATTTGATTTTGCAAATTTTAGTTTTGGTCTTGCATGTTCCTCATCACTGCATCATTAGCTTTAACATAGCTTTCAAAATCGTTCTTTGTCACACCTTGTGTTTGCGGAACTGGAGCTTGGTGATAAGTGCTTAATTACACATATCTTTTACCTCTAAAAACGAGCTTAAATGACCAAAAACAGACAAAAACTGCCAAATATATGTTTGTTTTGCATTTGTATTGTGCAGGAAGTGGATATCAACAAAAAGACAGAAAACCAAGCCAAAATGACAAAACTGAGCATGGAATGGAAAAGACTGTGCAAAATCAAGGCCAAAGTCCAAAAATGCCAAAGTCAGAGTCAATATTGCGGCGGCTGGGAAAACATATTTCTTGACATATTGTCACGATAAACGTTGCCATCGGTGGCGGGACAATTTCGGTAAGAATGAGCACCACCGCAAGTAACACAACTTTCCTCGACCGCTTTCACGGGAGCGGGAGCTTGGGATTTCTTATCGAGAAGTAAGGCTTTCACCATATCTTTAAGTTCAGCAACATCGGGAGAAATACCGGGGGTAGAACTGCTCGCACTCACTTTGGCAACAACCGGTTTGTTACGTGAATTACGAACTTTGGATTTGCTCTCGATGATTCTTAGGCAATCACGGGGCATTTTATCCAAAAAGTTACCACCCGCGGCGGAATTCAACGAATCTTGATCATTAGAGTTCAAAGCATTATAGAAAGTATCGAGTTGATGTAATTCTGAAAATCCATGATGTGGGCATGCCCGAAGAAGATCATTGAATCGGTCCCATGCCTCGTAAAAAGTTTCATCAAATCGTTGTTGAAATCTCGTGATTTCATTTCGAAGATTTGTTGTTTTAGAGGGAGGGAAGAATTTGTTGATGAATTTCGAAACAAGATCATCCCATGTAAGAATCGATCGAGGGGGTTCTTTTTCAAGCCAAATCTGGGCGGCACCCTCGAGGGAAAATGAGACATGCATAAGCTTTACAGATGTGAGCATAAGGGTCTTCTTTGTCATGTCCGAAAAATTGTTTATTTTGAACGAGGGTAAGCAAACCGTGCTTAAGCTCAAAGTTGTCCGCGGTGATTTTTCAGGCACAAACTGATGGCATCCTCGTAACCCACGTGGGTGGCTTACGAGCAATTGAGCCATAGTATGAGGTATCGTCCCTCGTAGCTAAGGAGGAGACTTGATTTTCAATATGGTTCCTTATTTCTACTCAAGAAGGTTTAATGGTTCAACATAAAGTCGAGTTGACATCGTTGCTTGACGGTATAGAAATTTACGAGATTGTAGAACGAATAGTGGCAGATGCACTATAGAATTGTAAAAGAGAAATTGATACTAATTTTTTTTGGGTTGTTTTTGTTGGTTTTTTTTTTATTTTTTGGACTTTCTTTTTCTTCAACAATGTATTCACAATATATTTTAATAATGGACAATGAGAATAAGACACTTAAACCTAATAATCATCTCACTTCTCGGTTACTCTTCAATAAGAGATAAAAACGCACAAAAAGTGGGTTTAACTGTTTATAATAGGTGAGCCGTAACGTCGCGAGAGACACAAAAACAAGTTTATGATCTTTGGTTCGGGAAAACTTTCATCAATGGATTGTCGAATACTTGTCTGTTAGAAATAGTATTATATGTTGGTGTTTCTTTTGACCAACTGGTTAAATAAAGTAGTATTTCTTTTTTGCGGATTATGTTCTTTATATCGTGGCGGTTTTTTTTTCTTGATTGTATATTTGATTTATTTAGATTTTTTGGTTTTTATTTATTAATTTATATTACGAATTAAAAGAAAGAATGAAAACTATTTTTTGGTGTTGTTTATTATATTATTCTTTATAAAATACAATGAAAATAATCTTCACACGAAGGGTCTTCAACAACACGAAATTCAAACGAAAAACGACAGTTCAAATAAGAAAAACGCTCCCTCCCGTGTGCATACGACGGCCAATAGAGATTAGTGGTAGGATATAATCTACCCACTCTTTTGTAATACATATTAATACAATAATATATAACATATTACTTTATAATATATATTCATTAAGAGAATACATTATCCAATAACCTCGTATTATAAATAAAAGCCGTGGATAGATCTGGAATTCACTTGGGGTCGTTTCCCCGTGATGAGAGTCTGACTGAATTGGAAGCTCGACAGTGACGGTTTGGATATGCATATAGCTGTTTGAATGGAATCAAGAATTTGATTTGGTTATCGAAAACTACGGTAGAAAATTGTATGTAATTTACACTTAAATTAACTAAGGCAACACGTGATTTAGAACTAAAAATTGCAAAAGCGGGGAATCCTAATAAACGCGCGACTAAGATTTATCAACTACTTTCAGTGTTAAAGAATCCTACAAAAGTTTTTAAGCCATGAAAACATCTCATAATAATGACAAGAAGAGTAATTTTTTCTAGAAAATATGATCTTTATATTTTTTTTGGGTCGCATTTTTAATTTAATTTTTTTATGAATTGAAAACGCAATTGTAATCTATTAGAAAAGACTCTAGAGACATAGTCTGGCCTCCAAATTAATCCCTAAAAGTTTTCTAACAAAACATATTATACCTTAGATTAAAGTCTTAAAGTATGATTAAAAACTCAAAAAAACTATCTTTTTAACTACTTTTCATAATAAAAATCTATTTTCTAAAATTAATTTAAAAAGCTAAAAATCAAAATTAAAATCTAAAAGTGGTAAAAATGATTTTAATACTTGTAAACCTAAAAATATTTATTCTAAATCTAAAAACTATTTTTTTGTAATTTTCTAAATTAATTCACTATTTTTAAAAGACTTTTCAACTTTTTAAGTTTCAAAAATTAATAAAAATTAACAAATAAAGGGTGAAAAATCTGAAAAATTGCAAATAAGTCATAAAAGATGCAAGAGTCCTAAGAAAAATAAGCTGGAAAGGCCAGCTTATCCAATAAGCTTATAAAAGATCAAAATAAGCCACGAAGTGGCTTGGGCTTATTGGGCTCAAAGTGTGTACAAGTATTAAATGAATGCAAGTTCTAACGGATGACCTATTGTATCACAATGGTAGTGAGTGGTGTGTGTAAAGTGTTGGGTTGAGGGTGTTGAGGTCCCGAGTTCGAGCCGAACGCACTTGGGATTTCCACCTTCCCTAATGCTTTTTGAAAGCCATTTTTTTTACAACTTTTTTAACAAGCAAATTATAAGCACTTTTTATAAAGACACCATTTTTAGAAACATCAAATAAGCACGAAAATAAGCCCTTTAAGCTGATAGAGGGCTTATGTTAACTAACAAGTTAAAAGGCTAACTGTTTTGGCTTTTGAGCACAAATAAGCTAACCAAAAAGAGAAATAAGCTAAATTAGATAATAAGCTACACTAAATAAGAACAAAGAACAAAATATGCAACCCATAAAGCTAGGAATGAGCTATGGACCTCAGCAGTTTTTCTAAGAGTCGCTAGGCTCTTTTTTTAACTCTTAAATAAGCTAAGGCAAAGCAAATGGCTTATAACAGCTTATAGGCTAGTCCTAATAAGCATGCACAACAAAATAAGCAAAGGGTAAGTTATAGAAGCAAATTTAGACATAATACTTAAAAAGGTATAAGAAGCTTAAAGGTTTTTAAGCTAGAATGCAAATAAGCTTAAACCTAAAGGAAATAAGCTAAATGAGACTTAAACTAACCTTAATAAGGCTATGTAAACCTAAATAAGCAAAAGAAAACAATATAACAAATATGCTCAGATGGCAAGAAGCAAAAATGGCTAATAAAACAACAGTGCAAGAACAGCTCAAAGGTGGTACTTTTGAGCTGTTTTATAAATTAAGCTCTAGAGACTGGATCCGTTTGTGTCCTAGCAACTATAAGCATCTTAATGCGCTTATTATAGCAATAAGCTTTATAATCAACAAGAGAAATATTTGAAACACAATAAGCCATTAGTTTTACTTATGAAAAGCTGTTCTATACTCGGTAGATGCTGACTTTTTGAACTTTTAACTTTGTAAAATCCCACTTTTTGAGCTTAAAAATAAGCAAACAAACATGATCTTTTGGATCTCAAACCTTCAAACAGATGGAACTTTAGACCTTAAAAACCAAGTACAAGAATCATAAAGAGGTTGAAATCAAGGATAAGCCACAATAAGCATTTGAAAAAGTGTTCTTTTTTTTAACACTTAGCAAATTTTTTGACAACTTTTGACAAAACACAAACCAACAAATGCATTGTCTTATGGACTTGGTTTTAGCACATCAAAACAAGCACTTTAAACATCAAAATCTTCACAAAAGAAATCACCAAGCTAATGCAAATAAGTAGCGTACCTATGAATAAGCGAAATGTTGTCATATTCAAAGACAGACTTTTTTATAAACTAATGATTTGAAATTTTAAACATGTAATTAACTCTAGAAATCTGGATTTTATGATGGAGTTGTAGTTAGACTAACATGACCCAAAAAGGACATAACTCATTTGACGTATTTTGGCCTTCAAAATCGTTAACGCAAGCACTATTTAAATGGACAATTGTTCAAACATAAAACTGAGTTAAGGAATGATTTAAGTCACTATCTTCACAATATCAGATATGTGAACAAGTTAAATATGACAGAACCTTTAAGCTCAAATTTTACTAATCCTGTAGCAATCAAATGTGCAAGCTGTAGGCAAATTTTGCAAGATTACTAAACATTAAAGATAATCATAAAACTTTGTTATGCAGAGATTTAAACATTAAAAATTTTTGTGTTTCTGCTTTGTGTGAGAGGATGAGCAGTCAAGATCTCTGGGCCATCTATTTCATCTTGTGCTTCTTTAAATCAATTATATTTAAGCACCTTGGAATTGGCGCAAACAATCATTCCCTACAGTGATTTCCTGTAGACTTGCCCAATGTGTGCAGAGCTCAATAGAATCATCCATTGTCATTTCAGCTTGTGTTCGAATGTGGTTTTACAGTGGGTTTACACCTCAGAGGTAAGTGTAACTTTGGGGTGGAGTGTGAATAGTACAATAGAAGGGGGGAGCAGGAAAAATGGGGTACGGTGTTGTTTGTGTTTAATAGCAGGGGATTGAAAGTTTTGGGTACGCAGTGGGCAGAGGTAATGTGTTTGCCTCAAGGTGTTAGGTTTAATTTCAACCTTAGTCCTTGTGGTGCACAACTTTGGTCCTTATAGTTTGTCAATGTTTACACCGTTAGTCCTTAAAGGACTAACGTGTAAAGGTAATTGGATAACAAGCTCGTTAAGTGAGTTTGGGTTTGGGTTGGGCTTGTTATTTGGGCCGGTTATGTAATAAAAGGGGTATAAGGGTTTTAGGTTTATTTTAAAAGGGTTTCATGTAAGTGGGCTGACCTGGGCCCATTAGGTTGGTACGGGTGGGCCCACTTTTGACAATTAGGTTTTTGGGTTTGGTTTTCGATGCTCTTTCCAAATCCACTTCCCTGGGTTGACTTTGACTTGATTTGACTTTCACTTTTTGTTGACTTTTTGACTTGTGGCTTTGGCTTTGACTTTGACTTTGCTTTACGCTCTTTCCGTTCTCGTGCTCGGTTTTGTTGTTTTTGCCTTTGATTTTGTCCTTTTCTTAAATATCCGTTACCTACACAATATAAATGAAAAACATACAAATATAATGTATTTTTGGTACGTTTTTAGTCATTTTAGCTCGTTTTTAATGGTCAAAGGTATGTGTATTTTAAACCTTACCAAATCTGGAATTAGGGAAGAAGTAGTTGTTATGCGGGCGTACGTAATAAAATTCAGAGACATTATTGTATGGCACTACAATGTATGGTGTTCACTGATCAATAAAAGTCCTTCAGCATATCCTTGATTAGATTAAGAGTTGGAACATGAGGCACAACGCGTGGCTAGAATTGCTTGCAGATTTAACAAATTGTAAATTCATACCATCCTGGAAAATCAAAGTCCTAGCATGCTGCCTTAGCCGGAAAAGAACGAAACAAACCCCTCCATTGTTAGATTCATTTTAGTTATGAGCATTCATCTAATAATTTACCATCCAACAATTTCCAAAGCTCAAATGAAGCACTCAAGGAAGAAAACATCTAAGGGCTGAAAAACTTACATGGATAGAGCAAGCATTTGAAATTACGTCTTAATGGCAAACTAGTTGTATTAAAAACTCGAAGTGGTTAAACTTTTTTGTATATTCTGTGAGAGACTTATCATGCATGAGGCCAGAAATATCAAAGTTATTCCATTCACCCAGTTTCTGCACAAGATGTATCATGATCTAAAGAAACTTATTTGGTGGCCTAACATGAAGGTATCATCGCTGCGTTGTTGGAAAGTGTTTAAACAATGCTCTTGAGTTTAAAGTAGATTGTCAAAAGCCATCGGTCTTACTGGTACAACCAGAGATTCCTTTTGAATGAGAGAGAATAAATAAATGGATTTCATCACAAACGACCCAAAACATCAAACGGTCAGGATCTTTCTGGTCATTGTCGACACCTTACCAAATCCATACATTTCATCCCATACTGAGAGACTGATAGAATGGGAAACCTTACAAGGTTCATACATGCATGAAATATTCTCCTGAGCATGGAGTGCCATATATCTAATCTTCTTGGATCAGGACAGTCATTTCACTTCAGATTCTAGCAATATTACAAAATGTTTGGGTACTCTATTAGACATGAGTACGGCGTATCATCCTAAAACCGATTGGGGGGGACCAAAGGTGAAAAGAAACCATCCAAACACTAAAGACATGCTTCGAGCCTCTTGTTTATAGATTTGTGGAAAAGGTATGGGTAAAAACACTTACCATTAGTTGAATTTTTCATCAATAACAGTTACTCTGCCATTTATATTAAGGCAGCACCATTTGAGGCACTTTATGGTCAAAAGTGCATAACACCTATTTGCTGGGCTGAAGTTGGAGATGTTTAACTTACAGGACCAGAAATTTTCATGAAAACCACTAAAAATGATAGTGCAAATTAGACAAACGCTTGCAAGACTGCAATGAGTCTCAGCAAAGAAGTTACGTCAATGTAAGGCGATAAGGACTTTAGAATTTTCCAATTGGAGAGTCGTGTGATGTTAAAAGTGTTACCTCATAAAGGTGTCATCCGATTCGGAAAACAACAAAAGCTTAATCCCCGGTACATTGGACCTTTCCAAATCCTTGAACGGATTGGCTAGTGGCATATAAACTTGAAGCTCCTGAGAGCTCATGTAAATGTCCAATAAGTTACTTTCTCCGTTTCTAAACCTAAACGAAATGCTTATCTGACTGAATTCCTGGTCATTCCAATGAATGAGCTTCGCTTGATGAAAACTTAACTTTGTGGAAGGAACCAAGTTGGAAGATCATGTGCATCGAGAAGTCAAGCAACTGAAACAAAGGGGTATTCCTATAGTCAAAGTAAGATGGAACTCCAAAAGAGGACCAAAATTACATGGGAACGCGGAGATCAAATTTGTGCCTAGTATCCACATCTATTTTCAAACATCACTCCGGCATCCAACTAAATCTCGAGACGAGATTTCTTTCAAGGGAGGGAGATTATAACAACCTATAAGTTTTCATTCACATTAAATTGATCCGATCTATCTTAAGAATGTAGATGCACTGTTAAATATGCCTACTTTTAATTTATATTTACCACATTTTGTAGCAAGGTAAATTTATTTTTTTGTCTTCTTATTTCAACTTTATGTAATGTGGTTTAAATAAAAATATTAAAGTTAGACCGAGCTCACGCAACCTACCTATGATAATTCTATCTATGTTTTTATCATGTAAACATCATAATATGTCAAGTCTATATCTTAATATCATTTTTACCTAGTACATTATCCATTTAATGTACCATTTACAACGTTATATCAAAACAGACTTTATCCGTTAACGTTTATATCAAAACTATAATTATATGTAACGTATATATAGAAAATGAATGTGCAATCTTTTACAAATGTTGTAGAAGTGTTACAAGGCACAACATGTTGATATCTTTTCCTTTTAATCATGTTATTTACTTTCTAAAGTAATGTTACAAATCAATAAAGCACGGATTCAAATAAGCTATTTACACCATTTTTCTTCTAGTTTCTTTCCATTACTTAAGCACTAAGTACCAAGCTCCTTTTTCACAATATTTTAAACATAATTTACCCTATCTTAAACCCTAATCACGTCCTAAAAACTAAACATCTACCCAATAACCACTGAAACTAGTTTTAAAACCTAATTTCATTTTAAAACCTATAAACCTTAATTCTAAGATTGAAACCTTAATCCTAAACCCTAATCTAATCCTAAACATTTACTCCCTATACTCGAATTTAAACCTCATTATACCGTTACCCGATAACCTAATAACCAACAGACGCACCCTTTTCTTCATTTTTATACCCATTGACAACTAAGCTACCACCCGAACACCATAAGTCACAATATATTACTTTTACCACCATGTCACCAAGTATAAGCACACAAGCACCTCATCACTCCCTTAGCCTAAGCAAACAAAAGCACCTCCACCACTGCCTTGGTTAGCCGGTGGACTTCCACTACCACTCCTCCACCTATGCAATAGTACATCTTAGCCCTCATACTTCTCTAGCAACCTTTCAGTCACTTAACTCTAAGCAGCTATGATCCCTACTCCAATTAATCTTGGCCTCCAAGTTTTCCTAGCACTATAAATATATACGCATACATACATATCTTCATATCTCATCACACTCTCAAAGTTGTGATCTAACCATGCCATAGAAGAGAATAAAGGAAGAACTCAACTTGTTAAAGCCAAGAATCAAGAAAAAGAAACACTTGAAGTTGTTTCTAGGCGTACGAACTCAAACAACCCATTTTGACCCATTTTAGCTCAAGTAAGCTCAAAATCTTATTCAATAAGCTCATGATCTGTTTTAGGACTTTTATTAGCCTTGTTAGATCCTATATAAACTCTTGTTTGATCCCTTAAACCACAAACCCATGCGTTTTTGATTAAAACCTTAAAGACGACCCGTTTTGATTTTCTAGCTAACGAATCCCTTTTCTAAACTTTTGTTATGATAGAACATCTTATTTTAGCTTATTCTAATAAGCTAAACCTGAACAGTGATACAATATTTCCATAAATTAATAAATCAAAGTAATACGTTAAACTTTATAAGTTTTGAAACATAAACCATCACACTAAGACTTGACATATTACCCCAGGTTGTGTGACGAGGCCCAATTTTGTTAAACTATTAGTCAAGTTGATATATACTTTTTGCCATCAATCTGATTTTTGCCTAGTGAAGGTGAGTTCATAGCCCTCGCGTATTTATATTCTTTGAGATGTTTCATTAAACCGAGAGGGGTAATGCTATAAATTTTGAATACAAGTATTTACCAAATTGTTATGCTAATTCTGATGCATTATTGCCTAATGTCCATTCTTTTTTCCATTTAGACCACCATAGCAGGACTGTTAATTTACTTTTTCTCATGAGTAAGAGGCGAGTGCTATGAATAGATCTTTTTGGGTGAACTGCTTGTAGATGTACGTATACTTTATGGTAGAACAACAAACACACTTCATTTGAAATCACTATGCGAGTTTTGGCAAAGGGCTCCCGCTGGAGGTAGCTTTGGTGATTATTGATTATCTCAAGTATCAGTGTTATTGAGCTTAGGCAATGATACTGTTTTTATTAATAATTGTACTCATATGCAGTTATTTTACACTTAGGGGTGTTATAAACGTAACCCACTATTGGACCTTGTATTCAAGGTGTTTAACATAAAACCTATGCTTTTCACTCAACTTTGTGTTGACTTTTTAGATGTTGATCTCAGGTAACTAAAGCATCTTATGCACGGAAGTGACACAGATGAAGATGCTAAACTTGTTATCATTCAACTTTGATGTTCTAGAATTTTGGGATCTCTCTTTTTGTAATAAAACTCTGATGATAAATGAATGATAACTAAATTTTACAAAAACGTTCTTTACGATGTCGTTTTTTATGATTATGACTGTTGTACTATGAAATAATACCCCAGATTAGCTTCCGCTACTATATTTGTCAAAATGGGGGTGTTATATCTTCTGATCCAATAAATACTTCAAGCTGTAATGATCTGTTTTAATGACAAAATGCATGTCCAAAAGATAACCTCTCCATTTTTCCAAAGCCATTAAGACTGCTAAAAACTCTTTTGCATAAGTTGAAAGAGCCTGCTGCTTAGGGTCCCTAATGATTAATCATGTAGGTATTGGATTTCCTTTTGTGAAGTTATTTCTCCAACCATATACTCGATAGCATTGTTTCCACAAACAATGGGTTGTTTTAAATTTTGGATAAGTGCAGTAAAGTGCTGAGAATCATAGCTTCTTTAAGGAATATGAAAGCTTGTTGAGCTTCATTGTTCCACTTAAAAGAGTTTTTATTAAGCAATTGGGTAAGTGGCCTGCTGATAGAGGCAAAATCCCTTATAAACCTTCTATAATATCCTGACAGGCCTAAAAATCCTCTTAATTGCTTAATAGTGGTTGGAATAAGCCAACTTTGCATAGCTTGTATCTTTGTTGGGTCTGTAGCTACTCCCTCAGCAAAAAGCATATGACCAAATAACTCTACATGTGTTGTGCAAACACACATTTATCTCCTTAGATATAAACTTGGTTCTTATTCTAGAGAGTACATCTGATTTGATAGGTGTGATGGGTTTGATGCTGTTATGGGCTATGTCATCTTCATACATCTGTTGGTAATTCCAAACATCAAATTAACTTATTAAAGATTTACAGCTCTACACAATTAATTAATTGTATCTTTACTAATGGGAATAAGAAACTTGTCTTTGATAGTATGTTTGTTCAACTGCCTGTAGTCTACACACATTCTTCATCAATTATCCTTCTTTTTGACCATTGCCACTAGAGAAGCAAAAGAGCTTTAACTGTGTTTAATAACTCCAAAATCCAACAATTCTCTAACCATAGCTTTAATGGAATCCTTTTGCATTGGATGATGTCTATATGGTCTTATGTTTATAGGTTATGTACTAGGCATAAATGGAATCTTATGGTCTGAGTTTCTCATAGTTGGAAAGCTTGTTTGGTACTGCAAACATCTCTACATGTGCATCAATGACTTCATGAAGTCTAGGTTCTACCTTAACTTTGATTAGCACAGTTTCCTCTATAATCATCAAGTGCAACCCAGTGTTTGGGTATATAATCATCATTATCATCATCAACTCAGCCCCCTCCCTATAGTTCTCTATTTCTTGCTATTTGTTTCTTGGCATCGCAACCAAGGTGTTACAGACTTGTTAGGTACCCATCAAACATACTCTCTGGGTGTTATAGAGGGAGTTCTATTTATCTCTTGAAAGTTCCATCTAATGTACCAAAGTGAACAACCTTTAGTTTACCGCCAACCACCATGTCAAACATTAATCCAAAGGTAAAAGATAACATTTCTAGGCTGTGAATGTATGACCAAACAACTATCATTGAAAATCCTTACATTCACTAAATGTTACCATCTGTTTCCTTCCAAGTACAGATACTGCCAAAGGACAAGTACTCCAAACCTTACACCCCATTCTTTTGGCCATGTTAACATCTACAAAATTGTGTGTAGAGCCTAAATCTATTAAGATATGCAATTCATGTTGTTTAGCCATTAATCTAATCACCTTCATAGCTTAGAAAGAGCTAACTCCAAATAATGCATTCAAAGAAGATGTGAAGGGTTGCACCTTTTCATTGGTTGCATCTACAAGTGAGTCTATCAGCATCTATTTACTCTGCTTCTTCCTCATCATTATCAGCCAATACAATCCACCCAAGAGTATAGTTTACACTGCATTTATGGCCTAGACTTAACTTATGATCACAATAGAAGCATAAGTTTTTTAATCTCTTGTCCCCATATTCTTTTTGAGTAAGTTTTTTATAAGATTTCCTGATAAGGGAGTGTTTGGTTTAAGCTTCCAATTATTATTTGTAGTAGGCAAAGGTAACAAATGGACTATTTGTTATTACTTCCATTGAGATTAGGACACTCCAAAATCTCCATAGTCTGATTCACAAAAGGCCTATCCTTCTTCTTAACAGCTCAAGTGTAGCCTTTGTAGTGTGTGTTTCAAACAATAAGCATCAGGCACAGTTTTTAGCCTTAAAACATTCGCAAATCATCTCCATTCATTTGGTAAATCTCCTAGATACAAGCTAATAACTTGTTCTCACTAACTTTCTACCCTACTCAATAGTTTTCAGTATCTGATTACTCCTTGCAGATTTTTTCATATTAGCATTCTTTAATATTGAATTATGTGGCTTATCATAATGAACCAAAACCTTAAAGTAATAGCTTCTTTATACTCAGTCCTAGTAAACATTTTCCCCGTTGGACTTATTCAATTTGCATATGCTATGAAGAGTGCTTATCACATAAGTGGACATAGTTGAGCGATTTTTCACCTTTCTCCTCTTTAGGAGTGTTGTCAATGAGGAAGAACTGATCACATTTAAAGTTCCATCCCAATACATCTTCTCCATAAAATTTAGGCAACTCTACCTTAGCTAATCGACTTAATTGATTAGGCTGTCTTGCTCCATGATTATTCTAAGCCCCTAAAACAACAATCATCTCTTGGATTTATGCCAAGGCATCTTCTACATAATGTTTAGTAACAAGTTCATCATTAGCACTTGTGTTTGCAAGGTTACAAGTTGCCAGAGCCATGGATGCTCTTAGTGTGCTATTTATGAATTAATTTATGAAATAGTTGTCAACTGTCCTCCTTCGTATTCTATTGAGTTAGTTAACAACTAATAACCATTTCTTGGTCAACCTCACACCAAACAAAACTAATCATTTAACCAAAAACAAAGGATTTAAGCACTAATGCGTTGTTGTCATGATCGTGATGAATGTGAGACAATTGATCTTATTTCTGAATGGAATAACATACAAGTGATGAAAGCATTAGTGTAATACTTTGATATGAACACTGAGTTCATCGAAAAACTAACAAAAATCACCAGATCTTGAACAACTCGCTGGAAAACACTAGAGACCTTCCAAGAAAGTGATCTCATACCAATTGATACATACCACTAGGGCCAATTAAGACCGTTAACGGATTACAAACAACTTGGATAATCAAGGAAATAAGATATATCATTGGAATTTGATTTGCATTATCAATGGTGAAAGTTTGTTACAAATGGTTATGAATTCATTACAACTGAATTACATAAGAATCTAGAGAGAGAAAGTGTTTTAACACATTTTTGGACAAGAATGAAATGAGCTAACTAGCAACTATTTCAAAGAGAATTTGACAGGAAACTCTGTTAAGAGTTTGGTGTAGAGATAATCATGTACACCTCACGTGAGGGATAAATCCCACACGTGCCCCTCACACGCTGATATTTGCTTAATTGTACATTAAATTACCCTGGATTTTGCCTAATAAAAGCCAATAAAAGCCAAAGAATAGAAAAATGTGTGCTTTTGTGTTCAAATTGTGCAGAAAGGATTAAAAGACAAAAAGAAGCCAAAAACATCTTAAAAAACGACAAGGAATCGGGAAGAAAAAGACAAAGAAGTCAGAGCAACGTGTGAGAATTCAGCAGAGATCACAGCCGGATCAGCCCGACACAGTCAAAGAAAGAAACAAAGAAGACAAAGGTCAAAATAAAGTCAAGGGGCTAGTTATGACAAGTGTGCAAAGTTTCATGGGTTTATTTGGAAGATTAGAGATCAAAGGACCAAGTTTGCCAAAAGAGGAAAGTTGATTTATAAAGAAGAAAAAGAGAAAGAAAACACAAGGGGTGAAATTGCAATTTCCAAACCTTGCTTTATAACTAGAAAAGGGCGGTGTGATTCACAAGGACCAAAAGTGCTAAATCTCCAAAGATTCAAACATAAACCCCGCATAACTCGCAACCTCCTAACTGCTATAACAGCATTTCCCGCCCAAATTTCACACAACCCAACTTCGCAAAGTCACAGGTTCGCCCGCTCCTTGTATATGCATTCATTCCTTCTATACACTCTCACCCAATCAAATCAACCAAACACGTGGCACTTTCCCTATTGGCTCTAGACACTCACTCCTATGTTCAAACGGCTTATTATTTTTACTAATAAGTATCAACGATCGAGATTTGTATGATTATTATGGTTTTCTCTTTCCCTTCTCTTACCTCCCTAGATAAATGCGTGTTAGGGATCATTTTTTCGGTGGTTGTTTTAGTCTTAAAAATTCTATTTTGTAATTTCTTCAATTTTAAGCACTTTGTTCAAACATTTTCGTTTTAAGCTTTACTTACTTGTAGACTCTTGTTCATAGTTTAGTACTTCATTCTCTTTAGCAATAATAATTCGAATATCAAGTATTTGTGTTATTTTGTTCTTCAATTCTAAGAGGTTCTTTTTCAGTCAATTAAAGCTTTAAAGTAAGCTCGTTTGCGCTTATTAGATTCTTATAGCTCATTTTTAGTAAAGTGTTGGTGTTGTAAGTCTGTTTCAGTTTCATCAGTTGTTTAACTCATTTAGACAATTTAATAGAATGAATCGACTTGAGTTCATAAAGTTCTAAATTGTGAGGGTTACAAGTAGTTAAGCTCTAGTCTAGCTGATTGAGCTAAAAAGGCTCTGGTTTTAGAGAGTGGGAGAGTGAGGAGAGGAGAGTGCGCGTTTGGATGCTATTAGGATTGAACACTACACACCACTTTACCTTGTTTTTTTTAGTTAAATGTTTTAAATTATGTATTTTTCTTAAGCAATTAGTGTAACTTAGCTTCAGTTAAAAGTTTATGTTGTAATATTTCTATCTCTAATAAAAAAGGGTTTAAACTTCATTTTGCTTATATCAAAGTTATTTGCTTAATTTAGTGCTTAATCCTGTTTCATTTAGTGTAGACAGCTTATAGTTGTTGTTGTTTTAAGTTTTCCTAGTTAACAACTCATTTTGATTTCAAACTTGCATTTCTGTCAAATTTAGAATAATAAGCTACAAAGAGTAACTAGCTTAGTCATACAAATAAGCTAGTATTGTTAGTGTTTAAAAAGCTTAAACAAGTCATCCTAAATAAGAGTAGCTAAAAGGTTTAAACTGTTTTAGCCTTTAGAAAGGTTTTAAGCTCAATTTAGTTTTGGACAGTTTCAATAGGGAGTGTTTGGATTTGGCTGTAGTTGACTCTTAAAGTCAACTACACTCTATCAAAACTTTTCATTAAGTTGAGTTAGGCTTTAATATCAAGTTTAAAACAGTTTTTAAAAGTTAAAGTTTAGTTTGATAAAAGTTAGAAGTGTAAAAGTCATTGCCAGCACCAGGGCATTTTAGATAGTTAAGATTTGTTAGCATTAAGAGATTTATAACTTGTGAGATTTCAGCATTGTCCAAAGTAGGTTTAGATACAAAGAGTTAGTAGGTTTGAGAAGTCATTACTTGAAATTTAGCCTGAATCTTAAGAAAAGACCAATTGCATCAGCAGCATTCTATATCAGCATTAGATTTTGGCATTTTTAATTTTTAAAATTTCTCATTTCCTTGATAAAACTTTGCAAAAATCCTTGTACCTAGGTTGATTAGAGCAAGCTAGGTTAGCTTATTTCCAAAATCTCAGCATTTAAGGTTCAGTAATAAGCTTGTTAGCTTAAGTGAAATAAGCTCTAAAAACTGTTTCATTAGACTTTGCACTTTTTCATCCTAATTTTCTTTCTAAGTTTGTGAACAACAGGTTAATATTAGTTTAGAATCTTTTAGTACACATTTTAAGCTACAAATAGCATCTTCTGTTTTGCATTTTCATTTAGTAATAAGCTCACAATAAGCAAAAATCCAAAAATATGGTCAAATAAGCACTTTCTGTGACAGGATCTTTCAGCTTATTTTTCAGCTTATTCTTTTGTCAAAAGTCCAAAGTGTCTTTATTAAAGTTGTTAAGAATAAGCTGTTGAACAACTTTTTAGTTTTAAGTTTTAGCTGAAAAGCACTTTTTAATAAGCAAAAATAAGCCAAATTCGTAGGGTCTGTTTAGTTCTTTTTCTATAGTTAAGGGGTACCCGTTTTCTCTATAGTGTAAAATTTCCAATATTCGCCCGCCTACCCTGTTCTTTCCTTTATTACCATTTCTACCCTGTCTTTTCTAGAAAAATAATTAGATTTAATATTTTTTAAATTAGTTTTATTAATTAGGGTTTATAGTTTTAATTGAACAAATTCGAGTTCAATTGAGTCATAAAATTTGGGGCTTTTTGTTCTATAATTTTTCTGCACCTTTTTAGTTTATAAAAACTACTTTTCTATATTTTTCTCATTTAATTTGTATTTTCTAGGAATTTAAATAGAATCTAGAGGTTACTTTTTCTTAGAAAAATCATAAAAAATAGAAAAATAGTTGAAAATTTAAAATTCTTTTTGCAATAATTTTCTTTCTAAATCTAGTATTTTTGAAAAATAAAAGAAAAAGTTTAGTGTTAATTTTTAGAAAAAGTTTATTTTTGTTAATTCATTAAATCTTAGAAAAATCGTAAAAAATTCAAAAATAGTTAAAAAATTCTAATTCTTTTTCCTAAAATTTTCATTTTAAATTTGTGATTTTTAGGTATAAAATTTGTTAAAAGTTGTGTTTTAGATTTTAAATTTCAATTTTAGCTCACGTTTTAACGTTTTGAGCATTTAAATTTCGTGCTAGTT
>BQNB010101258.1:0-19220 GCA_026074375.1 Tanacetum coccineum | reverse complement strand
GATGTTCTTATTTGTTATTCCGTTGTGCTTCATGTCATTCAATGTTATTATATCCTAGATGGGCTAAACGATTCTCAACAGAGGTCATCAATATCAATCTCATCAATATCTGGCTTATTTCTCATGATCAATGCTATTTGACTCCAAGAAGGAGGAAGACTTCTTAAAAACTTCTGATTAATGTCTTCCTTTGATACATAGGCTCCATGAATTTCCAGTTGACTTATGAGTTGCTGAAATCTATCATAAGCCTTATCCAAAGTTTCATTAGATGCAGTAACAAAAATTTTAAACTGATATTTCAGAACATTCTTTTGCATCTTTTTGGATTTCTCATTTCCTCTAAATCTAGATTTTATTGCAGCCCACAAAGATTTAGCATCAGGAACATTGTGGAACTTGAGGAGATACTCATCAGGAATTGTTAAGAGCAAGATGCTCTTAATCCTTTCTTGATTCCTTCTAGCAGCCAATTGTTTTTCAGTCTTAGGAACAGGAGGACTAGATTGTTCTCCTGAAGGTGTAGCCTCATCTTCCAGATCTCCATTGACAATAATATCCCATAGATTATGATCTGTGTGACAAATGTATTGTCTCATCCTCATACTCTAGATATCGTATTCTCCCTTCTTAATGATAGGGATCTTCATAGCACTAACTATGATAAACCTTCTACCAGTACTAACTATTACACTAGCAGAACTAACTACAATACTAACAGAATTAAGTCTGTTATACAAAATTCCTAACACCATAAATATCCTTCTATTATAACATGAATTAAATGAACATAAACTAATTTACTAAATTAAGAGTGGTTAAACTTCCCGAGTTGAAATGGGTAACGTGTTCTTCTGCTTGGACTGACTCTTTCTATTGGAAACATATGCTCCTTAATGGGTTGGGCCCTTCCTTTCGTTTGATTATATGTTATGTATAAAAAGTGGTTCTTATATATATATATATATATATATATATATATATATATATATATATATATATATATTGGTGTGAAAGTAATGAAAAAGAGTAAAAGATGTCAGAGAAGAGTTACAATAAGAGGGTATTTATAAGGTAAAACCCATAACAAGTTACCAAGATGAATAGAGAAAAACCTAGAGCACAAGAATGAGAGAACAAGAGAAAATTCTTATTATGAGATAATCAATAATGGTTGCAATATGAACTTTGTTTATAAGGTAAAGAGGTAATGATAACATGGAAATAATCACACTAATAAGGAAAGGTGAATCATTGATCATTTGACAATACTCCTTCTAGAATACTCACTTTTTATTATAGGTTATCAATATGGTGTTTGCACTAGCAGAAGCTTGACAATTCACAGAAATCAATATGGGTGTTGAATCCAACATCCCATCTTAAATTAGAACTACCTTTAGCTTTACACCAACAATAGATCGTAAAACAATACATCGAAATGGACTCTTTACGAGGCTTTTTACTCGCGAAAAGTATTGTTCCGGACAAATTCCACAAAAACTCCACCAAGTAACATAAAAAAAGCCTTCCAAAATAAACCTTCAATTAGAAGCAAGACTGAACCGCATTGAACCAATACGAGCCCATTCTGTCATCGTATGAAAATGATTGCACTCCCAATTCCACCAAGCGGACAAAAAATTAAATCTCTGGTCAATCTCTAGCAAAGAACATTGAAAGAATAAGTGAGATGTATCTTCAATGATTCGCAGCACACTAAGGGACACGACTGCGATTCAGTAAACGACATTCCTTTGACGTAGATATTCGCTCGAGTAGGCAAACGATCAAGAGCAAGTTTCCAAGCAAAAATATTAACTTTAATCGGAATATTTGTAACCCACCTCGTAGGAATATCCGCCCTAGGAAGAAAGAACTCATCTAACAAATTCCTCACGTCTTTAACACGAAAGACCCCGTCTCATTTAAATCACTACATCTATATTAGGTTGGACAATTTAACAGAATCGAGTAAAGCTACAAGATGCTCAAGATGTTGTTCTTCAATACCTCCTCTAACATTACGGGCGAAAAAGAAGAACAAGAGGGGACTGGAGTTTACCGGCTACCGATATATCTTTCTCTGTATCTAAAGCAAACAGATGAGGAAACAAACCTGTCAAGTGAATCACCGATCCAAAGATCCTTCCAAACCGAGTGTGCAAACCCATTACCCAATCCTAATATTGCAATGGGAGAAATCATCATACGCCTTGACATTGAGGTGATTAAACTCTTTGATTATTGATATTCCATGTGATGGATACGCAGTAGAAAGGATCTGAATATTTGACTCCGTGATTGGTAGAAATAAGCTGACTCATAAAGAGTTATCTTGTGAAAGGAAGCGCCAAACCCCACTCTGCAAGAAGACCTCTATTTAAGGTGCAAAAAAACTAGAAACCCCTTAGCATCCGAATTTCTAGCTGCGAGAACAGTATGCACTTTATCCCACGTAATCTTTCGATTCTCCTTTTGGAATTCATTTGAAAAAATTCCTACGATGTTTTCCATTGTAAGAACTGTTTCGGAACTTAAATATAGACATGTTGTAAAACGGAGTGGAGCCAAGAACCGATTTAAGTAGAGTGAGGCGGCCACATATAGACAGTTTTTTAAGCTTCCATTTTGGAACTGTCTTTTCGTGAGTATTCACTTGTATTATTGGTTATCAATATGGTGTTAAGAACAATTATTAATATTATATTTATATATTTTATAATATATTTATATATATTATTATATATATATTATATATATTTATATTATATGGTATATTATATATTTATACGGGGAGCGTTATTTTGTGAACTCATTTTAAGCGCTGAACCTGTACAGAACCTGTCACCAATCAAAATTTAGTAATATTAAAGTGTTTTAATTTAATTGAAAATGGTTTATTAGTCAATCATATTTTTTATGCCAATCTATTAATTTTTAATAACATGTCTTGACTTTTTATTGTAAATGTTGACGTTGACTTTATTTATTACACGGCTAATATTTTTTTACTTTTTTTTCTGTTTCGAATAATAAAACGTTTTTTAAATCAATTATTTTTTGAATTAAAAAGATTTTTTTACACTTTTTTTAGGTTTTCAATAATAAATGACTATTTTTAAATCCCTAATTTTCGGAATTAAACAAAATGTTTTTTCTTAAGTTTTTTTCTCCAGCAAACAAGTTTTCAAAAAGAATAGGTACATATATGTTTTGTTAAAAAAACCTAAATTTGTATGCTCATTTATATAATTTCTTTAAGCATTGAAGCTTTTTTTCTTAAGAATGTAATATCACATAGGTTTTTAGTCTACAATTTCATAACTTCAAAGTTTAAACAACCAACTATATGAACTTTATAACTAAGACATCTGTAAGATTTATACAAACCAATAACATAAATAGCACATACAAAATTTGATATCATGTTTACTACAATCTAAAAACAATGTGTTTACAAATTCTTATAAAATATGTGCATCATGTGATGCACGGTTCGAGAACATAAATGTATTGCACTTTGAGTACTTATGTGCACGTCATCTAAAAGCACTAGTGCATATAAACATGGTATGCACAGCTTCAAGAAATAAGTGCACGGTTAGGAGGTGTTTCTTTTGTTCTTTAAGATGATAATGTGCTTTATAGTATCTCACATTCTCAAAAATAAGAAGTATTTCTAATATAGACGTGTACCATCTTTCTAAAAACATGAGTGCACTATATTCCCCAAGAACATACGTGCACACTTCACTTTCTCATAAATTTATTAGAATAATATAAGAACCCTTCATAAACATTATGCACGCTTCGCTTCTCGTCAATTTCAGTAAAACTTATGTGCAGCCTTCCAAAAAACATGTTCGTATACCTGTAATTACAAACAATTATAATTATTTTTATTATGAACAACTCGAAAATAAATATGCACAATTTACGAGGTTATAATCTATGAAATAAATAGTACGTTCTTCATTAAACTTACTAGCAAATAATTATTAACCTAAAAAGAAAAACCTTTCAAAGCCAATACCAAAAACCTATAAAAAAATGGCTTGCTGTGCCCCTTTATAAAACAAATCGTAGATCATACTCAATTATAGCACCTTTTGACGAGAAAACACATTTATAAATTTAAAATATTTACAATATGATTGTAAATATTAAATCTCTGGTACAATTTAGAACATACATACAACAATTTATTTACATTTATGCATTCCTTTCCTTAAGTTTCTTTAAACCTTAAATTTTATATGCACACTATTTTTAAACTTGCGGCGTTTTATCAATATCAAAGACGGTACACACTCAGTAAATAAAACACCTACCTGTGCATTTTTAGTATCAGTATCAATCTTGATTTTAGTATTTTGTGGCAAAAAGAAATAGATACTTTGTTCATACTTCTATAACACTAAAAATCATAACAATCTAAAACAATTGATTAATTAAACAATCAATCATCCCAATTAAATTACAATTTAACACCATCGGTTGTGCCATATTTTTTAGATACATGAATCGTGCCTCCTTATATTTACTTAGAAAAAACTTACATATAATTAAAAAACTAAACTGTAATGATCAAACTCAATAAAGGAAAAAAAATAGTGGATCTTTACATAAATTTTGGCCAACTGTGTTGACTCGATAAGATTATCTCTTTTATGATTGGATCAAAACAATCAATCCCTTAAAGTAGATAGTAATTCATAATAACAATGTTATTTTCGTACCAAAAAATAGAGAACTTCATTTAATAATTTCGGATGTCATGCCAGTATAAGTTCTCTTGACTTTTAAGTTGTAGCAAGTATTATTTTTTTTATGTCACACAATGTATATTGCCTATCGTTAAATTTAAATATGCAAATGTGTGGGTCAGATGGGTATACTTTGTCTTTTAATTTGTATACAGCACCTATTGAATGTTGATTTTTAAAAATTTAAATAATGCATATTGTCTGATATTGAATTATCTATATCATAAGCTCTTGCTTAAGCAGTTATTTAAAAAAAATACTAACATGGCATAATTTGATATAGCTAGTTTTTTTTTATAAATTTTTGAAATAATGTACACTAGAAACATATGTGCAATTATCAAAAAAAGAAAAAAAAGTTGCATGGCTAAACAATTGTATAAAAGAAAAACAAATATGCACATTATCTTTTTTAAACTTGTATGCAAGAAACATATTTGAATTTCTATAATATTTTAAAAAACATATATGCACCTCATTTTTTTTAAATATATTTGCTGAAAAAATAAAAATATAAAGAAATTAATTCTGAAAAAAATAAACAAAATTAATTCTGAAAATTTAAGGCTTAATAAAAACATTTTTTTAATTCAAAAAGAAAGTGAAAATGTGTTTTACCCTTTTGAATTAAATAAAATGATTTAATAATACTGAATTCTTATTGGTCTAAAGTTGGTTCTATAGGTTCTGTACAAAAAAAGTGGTTCTGCTATGTTGGGGTATTGTTGTTTGTAGAAACACATACAATCCATAGTCACACCATTTAGTAAGGCTATACAACATTTATAATTTGGTTTTGTCTTAGGATTGGCAAATGATGGAGAACATGCAGTCACACTCATGTTGTGAATAAACTTTGTGTGTTAGAAGTATCAACACGGCCATAATGGAAGCTAGATCAATATTAGGGAGAGAGAAAATATTGGTATTGTAGTGTGAATGTGTGTAAAATAAGAACTTATTTTCCTACGATTAAACCAATAATTAATGAGATGCAAATTTATCTCATCTATACTAGCTTATAATAGAGGAATGGATTTCTAAAGATAGATTACTTTTCATAAGACATATATAAAAATACCAACTTGTTAGGAGAGCCAGAAGTGTTGGAACTTTTCCTAAATTGTTTCATCCCTTAAAAAGCTATAAGTTAAAGAAGAAAAGAGGAAAAGGTAAAATTGTGTCATGTTATAAGCATACTTAATGTTTTCACAATAAGAGTTTGATGACATGTCTAAATAGGTTTTTTGGATATTAAATTATATTTTTGCACTTTGTTCAGGAGAGGATATTATTTTAGGATCCCAGCATGCGCATACATGTATCATAATTTACGTGCTAAAGAATATATAAGAATATTGATAACATCAAATAACGTCTATTTTATAGCATCATTTATCCCATGTATATTACCCATTTTGTATAGTTATTGCAAAGAATTGTTACTTAATCGTTTGTATTTGAGGATTGCAGTTATTATGGAGTACTTGGTGATGTTATGCTAAAAGGCATGCATTCTGGAGCATAAATGAAGAGTTCGAGAAAGCCTACTGATTTGATAGGAAATACGCCGTATTATTCTAGACCTATACGACGTATCAAAGACTTTGACGAATTAAAAGACCATTGTCTGACTTTGAAGAATACACCGTATCCACATCAGTATATACTTTGTATATTATACTTTTGTCAAATATCAAGAAAAGCACACTTTCAGCCAATACTCCATACCTGAGAAGCTCGATACGACGTACCCATGATGTACAAAACACCGTACCCAATGAGCCAATACGCCGTACCCAAGGACCCTAATTTACCGTATCGGAGTAGCCCAATAGGTCTGATACGCCGTACCCAATAGGTCCGATACGCCGTATCTAGGATGACCGATACGCCGTATCCATATCAACTCAAGAAAATTCTAGAATATTTTATTTGTAGAGCACACGCCAAGCAACCCGATACACCGTATTGAGTTTCCAAATACGCAGTATCGACATCGACTTCAGACCAATATATATATATAGACGACCCTAAACTCAGTTTTAGGCATGCAAGTGAATCCCAAAACCACCAAGTCGACCAAGAGACGATCATAAGAGCCTAGAAGGTCAGAAAAGAGCCTCAAGATCATAGCAAAAACTCTTGTAATCTTCGTACAACCGAATACGCGTTCGATCGAGGTTTCTTTACTTTAATCGTTCATATATCAAACCGTATGTATTTTTACAATGACTATCGGCTGATACCTTTAGGAATCAGCCATGTTTATGAAGATCTAATGTTTGGTTTGTTTATCTCGATTGCTTAATTTATCGTTGATTGTTGTTTATGTTTATCAATTTAGACTTGTTTACGTTCTTAAGTATGCGATCTATCATTCAACTGGGTCTAGTCCTACATATTTAATTCGCTGCAACTTCGGTGTTGTTTGGGCGTAGGCTAAGAGTCCGGGATAGCTCTCCATATTGTAATTTATACATCTAGAATCATAGGATCACAAATATTGTCCTTCTAAGTCTGTGTCTAGGATACGCTTCGGGCTTAACTAGTTAATTGGATATTGCCTTTGGTTTATTGATAGTGTTGACTAGAAGGTGAACCTAGATAATTCAATAAGTAACATTCTGATTCCAAGGGATAGTTGGACAAGTGACCTACTAGTGTATAAAGAACCATTAAGCGTAAAGTCTCTATGAGCTAGGGTTTAACAAGATCACCATTGCTTTAATCATTAAGATAGATTATAATCAACAACATAAGGATTCTTTATGCCGATGCATCTAATCGTGACAGGATTATCGTGTCTAGGTCTTAGGAAGAAGTACTGCCTAAGTCTAAGAATGATATGCCCTTCAAGATAAGTCAATCATTGCACTATTAAACAAACCTGCATTTTATTAGATTATTTATGGTTGATATATTTTCCTTATATTAGTTCTCGATCGCTCCTCTATCGTTTGCTTGTCTTCTTGTGTGTGTTTATTGCTTTACTTGCCATCAAAACCTTAGGTTAGATAAACAAACCTCGTGCGAGTCTCTCAGGCTGAAACCCCCCTTATCCTTAGTTTAGGTTTATGTTAGGTTTAGCATAAATTAGATTAATTTAGTACTAACATAGATAACTAAAATACTGATAGAATTAGGAGTTAGCGCTCTCGCTCTCAGTGATCGACACCCTACTTACCAACGAAGCTACATCTTGACCGAGTACACTGCCCGTTAAAGTGTTGTTTTTAGGTTAAGTCGGAAAAATATAAATAGTAAAACTTAATACATAAAATAACACCTACACAATGACACATCAAGTTTTTGGCGCCGCTGCTGAGGAGTGAAAATTAATTTTGATTTTTATTTAATATTTTGGTTTTTAACCTTAGATTAGATTTAACCCTTAGGAGTAGTGTAATTTAAATTAGTGTATATTCTTGTATATTCTGTAAATTTTGTATATTTGTGTTAAATTGTTTGTATATTTATTAAATTTATTGTTTGTGAATATTTAGTTATTCTTCTATACACTGTACCGGTCGATAACCAGATACGGCGTATCCACTTCCATCGGATACGACATATCCAACCATCTATCCAATACAACGTATTCGTTCAAAAGATTCATACGGCGTATCCACGTCTATTGAATATGGCATATCGATCATCTGATAAAAAGTTCTCTCCTATTTTTGAACTCAAAACTCAAATTTTTTATATATACCTTTATCCCGCTGGTTCTACTGATAATTCTTTGGTTATTTTTCAGTAAGAATGATAAAGGTTATCAAAGGAAAGTTCAAGAAACTTATGGATGTTAAGATTGAAGATGTTTTGCTCACTTGCGACACATCACTTGAAGTTTTCAACAATGAATTTACTCGATTATGCAGTATGGATGACGATTTGTTCACTTATGAAGTTGAAGTTACTAACATCCCATGTGACTCAAACATTGATGATGATTTAGAGGATGATGCTGATGAAGACATGGGATATGATCCATCTAATGTTGCATTTACTGAATGGTTAAGCTTGAAAATTTTCAACTACAAAAGAATGGATCAATATACAATGAAAGCATTATGGATTTATTAGATTAGAGGAGACTATGAAGTAGAACTCACTGATGAGGAATCTTCTGATAGTGAAGATAAAGTTGCTGAAGTGTTTAGGATTGACACTAGTGTTTTCAACTATGAAACACCTACATTCAATGAATTTAATTACCTTCTCAAAGTAGATCCAGACTTACTTACTAATGATATTATGAGGTTTAAGACATATGATGATTTCAAAAATGACTGGATCTATGAATGGAACACGAATGTACCATGGGTGTATGATAAGCCATGGGTTGATGAAGGAATATGGAAAGAACCAAAGCCAGTAAAGCATACTTGCAAACCTTTCAACTATAAGACTAGATGTTCAAAATGGCCAACATGTAGTTGGAGAGAGGATGGATATTGTAATGGAGGGAATTTGCCCGGTGCCTACATTATTGGGGACCAGCTTCATTACCAAGACCTTGAATGGTATGAGGCTTTAGAAGATAGTGAACTAAAAGAAGAAGCTTTAAGGAACAAAGCAATCATTAAAGGTCTGATCGACAATGAAAATGATGATGACAAGTTAAGCTTTGAACTAAGAAGATGATGGGACGTGTTTACAAACTTCGATGATGTAATTGAGACAAATCATGATATTATGGAATGTAATGAAAAATGCGAATATCATGAATCGTCGGTGTGCAATATTAGAAGGTTTGAGATGTTCAAGTATTCATTTTTACAAGACGAAGAATATGTTGCTATTAAAGAAGATGAATACGACAATTTGACAAGAACAAGCAAAGAAGCATGCCGTGCATACCAGGAAATCTTTTGTATGATGGACGAAGGATGGGTGGTGACTAGAGCCAAATGAAAGATGCCAAAGACAAGTCTAACTTAAAGACTTTTCTGTAAATAAAAGTGCTTCCCGGGAGACAACCCAGAATGTTATTTAATTTTGTTAGTGAGTCTATCTTCCTAGACATCAATACGGCGTATTTGCTCCATACCATACGGCGTATTGATTGTCTGAACGTTATTAGTCTTTATTTTTTATGCCCTTTAAAAACATTATTGTCAGTTCTGTCAATACGGTGTATTCATTAACTTGATACGGCGTATCCACAGACTGGCCTGTATTTAGTTTTATTTAGTTTAGTTTAAATTAACCGTAGATGCCAATATAGGAGTACATGTTTTTCCTATTTTACACAGCGCCTCAAGAGAAAAGAATATCAACGAATACTGGTGGAGAATTTAAATATCTGGAGATCTTAAAGTGTTGGAGTCTTGAAACTTCAAGGTGGCTGTTCAACACGCAATCTTGATCATAAACGCAAAATGGAGAAATCTACCGAGCAAATATCAGGGGAGTTTCTCATTTTAATTCTTTTTAATTCTCGTATTTAATGTTTTACTCATACAACGATGACGTTGTATATTTCAAGTGGGGGGATGGAATAAGAATGTTTACTTGTCCTAAATTTTCACACAAAACATTAAAATGCTTAAATTATGCTCAAATTTAGAAAAAATTCAAGCATACTTTTGTGAAAATTACATGTTACATAACCTGCACACAATAACTCTAGATAGATATTGTGAGGATTTAGCCTATCTGTTTCCTAAAGTTTACCTAAATTCCATAAAATATAAGTATGTCGGCGATGTAGTGGACTTTAGAATTTGGCTTGGTATATCACTCGAGACCATAATAATGAGTATTATGGATTTAATTGGAGAAACATGTTTAAACTGGTAAATTTTTAGGATTACACCAAAAAATCAGCCCCATGTTGATTATTAACTAACTACACCGGTTAGTTAACCTCCCGTTTAAACCCTTTCCACTCTCGCTTTTAGAGTGAAGAACCACTAGAACAACCCGTAGAGCCAATCCTTTAGGAACTTACACCAACTAAATTTGTTTCGTTTGAGAAAAATACAAAAAGAGAAAGAAAGTTTGAAGATAATCGTTTCCCAAAGGAATTACCGAAGGAATTATACGAAGGATTGATTATTCGTTGATACGTCTAAAAATCAACGATGTAGAGTATTGTACAAGTGGAAGATATCGCCACTTGCCTTGTAGAGTATGTAAAGTTTTGGGATGACTGGGAAGTTGATCGTTACGGGAACGCCAACTTAGGTTGTTATTTTTGATCGATGATCAAGACGTTGTAAATAGTTGTGTCTTTATCATGGTAACGGTCAGGAAATAAGTGTCTAGCAACTTGTATCTTAAGTCTTAATCTATTTGTTTCTTGATTTTTATTTAACAACAATTTACTTCCCTCTCACCTGATGATTAGCCGCTAGTTTTACGCGAATGAGGATTCATATGAACATGCATGTCTATTCCGTCGTTACGGCCATGTATGCATGTCTTGTACCTCGTTGGTTTACGACTTTGGGTGAAAGTTAGAATGTTTCTACCCTATATCATTATTCATCCTAACCGTTGGTTAAATTCGAATGGCAATGTGATTGAACACACATGTCGATCCTGGAGTTCCGGGTGTGTATTTGTGCTTCAGCTACCCTTGTGGAGTGGTACTTCTGGTGAAAGATTGTAGAATGATCAAACCGTACGCCTTTCCATACAAAAACCCATATTTACCTTTATAAACTTGTTACTCCTTAGCTTTAGGGGTGGAGATGTGCATCCTTGCCAAGCTTATGATAGAATACTCGTCACGACCGAGCAATGAGCGAATTAGTTACATGTTACCACATAGATTAGTTGAGTGATTTGAGTGTTTTCATCTTCCTATTTCGTGAGGTGTTTGGTTGTGTACTTGTAATAGATCGGAAAAAGTGCTGTATGGAAAAATATCCTTTGGGATACATTTTTATAAACTTCTAAAGGCTACTTGAGGACAAGTAGGATTCAAGTGGGGGGATATTTGATGACATCAAATAACGTCTATTTTATAGCATCATTTATCCTATGTTATTTACCCATTTTGTATAGTTATTGCAAAGAATTGTTACTTAATCGTTTTTGCAGTAATTATGGAGTAATTGGTGAAAGTTAGTAAAAGGCGCGCATTCTGAAGCTTAAATGAAGATATTTTAAAGATTACTATTCTGAAGACCAATACGCCATATCCATCAAGGAAGATACGGCGTATCCGTGCCTGCACTCACCAATGACCACAGAGGATGAAGATCAATACGCCGTATTAAGAGAGAATCAATACACCGTATTCAAGATATGGAATCAATATAATATTCTGGAAGATATCAAGCGTGGTCCCTACTCCAAAAAATCCCTAATACGTCATATCCAACACATAGATACGCCATATCGAACCGACTTCCAGACCACTATATATAGACGACCCTAAACTTAGTTTTTATGGTATGTAAGTGAATCCCTAAACCACCAAGTCAACCAAGAGACGATTAGAAGAGCATAGAAGGTCAGAAAAGGAGCTAAGAATCATAGGAAAAACTTTGTATTCTTCTCGTAAACGAATACGCGTTTCGATTGAGGTTTTTTATTTTAATCGTTTATATATATCTAACGTGTGTTTTTTTTTACAATGACTATCGGTGATACCTTTAGGTATTAGCCATGTTTATGAAGATCTAATGTTTGGTTTGTTTATCTCGATTGCTTAATTTATCGTTGATTGTTGTTTATGTTTATCAATTTATATTCGTTTACGTGCTTAAGTATGCGACCTATCATTCAACTAGGTCTAGTCCTACATATTTAATGCGCTGCAACTTCGGTGTTGTTTGGGCGTAGGCTAAGAGTCCGGGATAACTCTCTTTATTGCAATTTATATATCTAGAATCATAGGATCACAAATATTGACCTATCCTTGCCTTTAGTTTAGTGAGCTTAGTTGAGCCATAAGGTGACCTTGGTATCAACGAGTACGTTCTTATTCCATTGGTAAGGACTCAGACAGTGGACTACTAGTATATAAAGAGCCGTTAAGCAGTAAGTGGGTAAAGTCTCGATGAGCTAGGGTTTAGTAAGAGCACCATTACTTAGATCCTAAGATAGATTATAATCAACATAAGGATGCTTTATGCGGATGCGTCTAATTGTGACAGAATTAGCGTGTCTAGGTCTTAGGAAGAAGTACCGCCTAAGTCTAGGAATGATATGCCCTTCGAGATAAGACAATCATTGCACTAAATAAACAAACCTGCATTTTATCGGATTATTCATGGTTGATACGTTTTCCTTATATTAGTTTTCGACCGCTTCTCTATCATTTGTTTGTCTTCTTGTATGTGTTTATTGATTTACTTGTCATAAAAACCTTAGGTTAGATACACAAAACCGTGCCACTCTCTCAGGCTGAACCCCCCTTTTTGCATTAGTTTAGGTTTAACTTAGATAACTAAAATACTAATAGAATTAGGATTAACGCTCTCGCTCTTAGTGATCGACACCCTACTTACCATGAAGCTACATCTGACCGGGTACACTGCCCGTTAAAGTGTTGTTTTAGGTAAAGTCGGCATAAAATAAATAGTAAAACTTGATACATAAATAACACCTACACAATGACACATCAAGTTTTTAGCACCGTTGCCGGGGAGTGAAGTTGTTTAATTCTTGTTTTTATTAGTGTTTTAGTTTAGATTTAGTGTAACTTAGATTAATTTGCATATTTTTGTGTTTGGTTTGGTGTGTTTGATTTTCTGCATTGTATATTTTGCATATTGTGTGTTTGTGTGTTTTTTGTAGTATCACAATTCGCTATAATTCTCCAAGTCGAATACTCAATACGGCGTATTCAATTTATTGGATACGACGTATAAATTTTTTCAAACCAATACAGCGTATTCAACTCTATCATCAATACGGCGTATTAAGCTATTTGACAGTTTTCTTTCCTAGCAAATTTATTACAGGTCACAATGAACGACCTCAACATTACTATGGAGGAGTATATCAGGCTTAAGGAAGAAAAAGCTCGTAGGCGTGGTAAGGTATGTATTACTGGGAAACTGCTACGTATGGCAAGATCTAGGATAATAAAGATGTTCACGAACTCGGATCTGTTAAAACTAAATTCCCAGCTATAGTCTTTAATGATACGTTAACATCAAAAGCAACACTCTCGTATGAGCCTACGGTAAGTTCTCTTAACGATGAAATTGACTTTAGAATATCATATGACGAATCCGACGATGAAGATTGCACGGTAATATTTAACAAAAATTCATTTTCTTATAAAATAATTTATGTCAATAATTTTAAAACGGATTCGGAAAATGATAATATGAAATTGACTTTAGAATATCGTTTGACGAATCCGACGATGAAGATTACACGGTGATTTATGACAAAAATTCATTTTCCTATAAAATTATTTTTGTCAATGATTTGAAAAAGGATTCGGAAAATGATAATGATAAAGTCAATATGCCTTCGTTTTCATCACCCGAGCCTACGGTCAGTTATTTTTATGATTTGGACTTCTTTAATGATTTTGAGAATGAATTTCCGGTCATTGTTTACAATGATGCTCTAACGTCTAAATTAGATTTCTTAATTGAACCTACTGTAAGTCCTTAACATATCGATGAATTTAATTTGAAAGATGAAACATCATTATCCGAATGTGATAAAGAGGAACAAAACATTTTAAACTCTAGTGATCTATTTCCTTTCAATGTAATTATCCCAATAATTTAAAATCAGATAAGGACAATGATGATGATAAAGTCGATATTGAACACTCTTCGGGGGATTTATCTGTCAAACCGTTACCTGTTGTAATAAATACCGATGTTGGTGCTTGTGCACATGGGTCAAATAAGCTTTTGGAAACAAGTCATGATACATCTAATAAATTTTTCAAAACTGAAACTTTTATCAAGGGATTAAATTTTAATATCATGACATGAAATCATCTTAACAAAGGGATGTCATTCATTTTCCTAATCAAGAATTTGTATGTGCCATTTGGCATCCCGTTCAACCCTAAATTGTTTATAAGGATGGGTTTAAATTAAGGCAAGTATAACTTAAAGACTTTTCTGTAAACAAAAGTACTTGCCGAGAGACAACCCAGAATGTAATTTTCAAGTTTTTATCGAGTTTGTCTTCCCAGACTGTCTATACGGCGTATCCAAACCCCATGGATATGGCGTATCGACTATCTGGACGTTATACAGTCTTTATTTCAGCACAGTCTATACGACGTATTCATTAAATGAATGCATCATATACAAGTATCAATACGGCGTATCCTAGGGTATGGATACGGCGTATCGACTTCCTGTACAGTTTTAGGTTATTATTTCAAGTCTAACCAACGAATACATGGAGAAAGAAATTGCACTTGTTTTCTTATGCTTAATACATGAACCTTCTCAACGAAAAGATTTGGTAGACTGCATATTTTCTAGAATTATGTGTGTGATGTTCGTGCTAGGATTCAGACGCGCTTTCGCACACACAATCTTGCTCAATTAAACTTAACATGGAGAATCTACCGAGCAAATATCAGGGGAGTTTCTCATTCTAATTCTTTTTAATTCCCGTATTTAATGTTTTATCTATACAACAAGGACGTTGTATAATTCAAGTGGGGGGATGGAATTAGAATGTTTACTTGTCCTAATTTTTCACACTAAAATGCTTAGAATATGCTCAAATTTTAAAAAAGATTCAAGCATACTTTTGTGAAATTACTTGATACATAACCCGCACACAATAACCCTTGTTAGATATTGTAAGGATTTAACCTTATCCGTTTCCAAATGTTTACCCAAATTCTATAAAAATATAAGTGTGCCAGTGATGTTGTAGACTTTAGAACTTGGCTTGGTATATCTATTCGAGATCGCAGTGATAAGTACTATGGATTTAGATAGAGTAACTTTTTTAAATTGGTAAATTTTAGGATTACACCCAAATCGCCTTTACATGTTGCTTATTAACTAACTACACTGGTTAGTTAACCCCATATAAACCCTTTGTTTACTCTCAATTTTAAGAGTAAGATACCCTTAGAACAACCCGTAGAGCCAATCCTTTAGGAAACACACCAATTATTTAATTTCGATACACAACCTTTACACCTTAGCCTACCTTGTTAAATTAAAGTTTATTTTACAGTTGCTAGTTTGCTTATAAGTGTAAAGTTTGTATTCTCCTCAAGTCTATGTGTCTATTTTTGGTACGTTTGAAAAATTTGCATATGCAAATTGTATTTTGGTACGGTTGGAAGAAATTTGCACATCGCAAATGGGAATGTATATTATAGTCAAAACTCATGTATTTTTGCTACCATCGCAATTATTGGTACATCCGAAGAATGAAGAAATTATCGAAGAAATTATTCAGAATTATTATGATCCTGAAGATGGTGAAACTACACCGAGTTTCGTAGTATAGTGTTAGTAAAAAAATCAAAAAATTAGAAAAATCACAACGAAAAAGAAAAGAAAAGTTTGAAGATAATCGTTTCGCAACTACCAAAGGAATTACACGAATGATCGATTATTCATTGATACAAATCGATGATGTAGAGTATTGTATAAAGTGGAAGATATCGCCACTTGCATTGTATAGTATGTAAAGTATAGGATGTTTGGGAAGTTGATCGTTACGGGAACACCAACTTAGGTTGTTGTTTTGATCTAAGATCAAGACGTTGTAAATAGTTGTGTATTTATCATGGTAACGGTCGGGAAAAAGTGTCTAGCAACTTGTATTTTAGACTTAATCTATTTGTTTCGTAATTTTATTTAACAACAATTTAATTCCCTTTCCTAATCATTAACCATGGGTTTTACGCGAATGAGGATGTGATCGAGCGTGCATGTTTATTCTGTCATTACGGCCATGTATGCATGTCTCAGCTGCCTTGTTGGTTTATTACTATTGGTGAAAGTTAGAAGATCCATACCCTATATTACTCTACTATTCCTACTCTTTAGCTTATTCGAGGTGGGAGTGAGCAGTCACATGTGTCTATCCCGTCGTTACGGGTGTGTATGTGTGGTCTTTGTCGCCCTCCTGGAATATTGGTATCGATAAAGATTAGTTAGAGTAATCAACCTAATCCTTCTCATACAAACTCATATTTACCTTTATAAACTTTTTACTCCTTAGCTTTAGCGGTGGAGATGTGTATCCTTGCCAAGCTTATGTTAGAATACTCGTCCCGGTCGAGAAATTGAGCGAATTAGTTACATGTTACGACATAGATTAGTTGAGTGATTTGAGTGTTTTTGTTTTCCTATTTTCTGAGGTGTTTGGTTGCGTACTTGTAATAGATCAAGTAAATGCTTTAACGGAAAATATCCTACAAGTAGGATTCAAGTGGGGGGATATTTGATGACATCAAATAACGTCTTTTTTATAGCATCATTTATCCTATGTAATTAACCCATTTTGTATAGTTATTGCAAATAATTGTTACTTAATCATTTATATTTAAGAATTGCTGTAATTACGGAGTACTTGGTGAATATTAGCAAAAGGCGCGCATTCTGGAGCTTAAATGAAGATATTTTGAAATGTCGTATCTAGAAGACCAATACGCCGTATTGGAAATATAGTATGTGAATATTCTTGAAGATATCAAACGTGGTCCCTACTCCAAGAAACCCCCAATATGCCGTCTCCAATCCCTTGAATACACCGTATTGAACCTACTTCCAGATAGTATAAATTGAAAACTCAAAAATGAGTTTTAAGTGTGCTAAATCATATTCTCGATACCTAAACCACAGAAGTTAATTTTCAGAGGAGAAAAAGAGTAGAGGAGGTCTTGCAACGCATTCCAATCTATAGAAGACAACGTGTAATTTTTTATATTTTTGTAATCGTTCAGTTTTTGGTATCATTCGTTAACTCGGTTAGTTTACCTTGGTTAAAATAATTGCTCTTGTATTAATTATGATGTTTGAAGGCTAATACCTTCGGGTATTAGCCATTATTATGAAGATCTGAATGTTTGGTTTTGTTTATATCTTGATTGCTTAATTTATCGATGTATGCTTGTTTATGTTTATCAATTCATACTTGTTTACGTACTTTTGTATGCGACCTATCATTCAATTGGATCTAGTGATACGGACCAAGTAATCTAGATGCCAGGATAACTCTCCATATAGTGATTTATACATCTTGAATTATAGGATCACAAATATTGTCCTTCTAGAATCATGCTAAGGATACGCTTCTGGCTTAACTAGTTAACGGAAATTGCCTTTGGTTTATTGAACATGTTGACTAGTAGGTGAATCTAGATAATTCAACAAATAATGTTCAGATTTCATTGGATAGTTGGACAAGCGGACTACTTGTGTATAAATTGCCATTAAGCAGTAAATGGGTAAAGTATCTATGAGCTAGGCTTTAACAGGATCACCATTGCTTTAATCCATAAGATAGATTATAATCAGGTAATAAGGATGCTTTATGCGGATGCTTTAATTGTGACAGAATTAATGTGTCTAGGTCTTAGGATGAAGTCCCGCCTAAGTCTAAGAATGATATGCCTCTTCGAGATAAGTAATCATTGCACTGAATAAACAAACCAACTTCTAATTGGATTAATGATGGCTAATACAGTTTTCTATCATAAGGCTCGACCGCTCTTTTATCTTCTGTTAATTTGCTTATGTGGGTTAAAGTGTCTTGAATTGATTATAGTCACCAACAAACCCGTGCCAGTCTCTCAGGCTGAAACCCCCATTTTACCTGTTAGAATTAGGATTAGAACTAACATAGGATTAGCATAGGTTTGACTTAGATTAGAATTAACTTAGATTAAATAAACCAAAATATAAATAAATTAAGATATTTAACCTCGCTTCAAGTGTTCAACACCCTACTTACCACGAATCTACCACCTACCGGGTACACTACCCGTAAAGTATATTATTTTTGGTTAAGTCGGCAAAATATAAATTTAAAACTTGAATCCTAAAAATATACACAACACAAAGACACATCAAGTTTTTGGCGCCGTTGCCAGGGAGTGAAATTTAATCTTGATTTTTTTATGTTTTTGTTTTTAACATTAGATTAGATCTAACCCATAGGAGTAGTGGAAATTAGATTAGTGTAGTTTAGGGTAGTTTATATTCCTTCTTGTTTATTCTATTTGTGTGATACGGCGTATTCAGTTCACTGAATACGACGTATTGGTTATTTGACAAGTTTTTCTAGTAAGATTGTTACAGGATGGACGATCCGAACATTACTATGAAGGAATACATCAGGCTCGAGGAATAAAAAGCTCGAAAACATGGGAAAGTGTTTAACTGGGAAACTGTTAAGTATGGTAAGATCTGGTATGATGCAGATATTCACGACCTCAGATCCGTTGAAACTAAATTCCCAGCTATAGCCTTTAATGACGAGGTATCATCAAAAACACTATCTTGTTAACCCACTGTAAGTTCTCTTAAC
>BQNB010101256.1:0-24513 GCA_026074375.1 Tanacetum coccineum | reverse complement strand
TTGGCCGGCACAAGATTTTGCTTTCAAAGTTGTGCTGAGATGGCCATCTCTTGGCCACTAAAACCTATCTCCCATGTGATTCTCACATACTTCAAAATATCCACACATTATTTATTCCTATTATTTTAAAGGGTTTTTTTAATATGTGCCTTAAAGGTACATTTTTTTTTAACGGCAACTTTATTAAAAAAACTAGCAAGGAGCTAGAAAGACATTACAAAGAAATAAGATAGGGGTTTTTTAACCAATACTCCCAAGAAAAAACCCTATTACATCTACTAGAACACTATAAAAAGGACCAAGAAACAATGTCATCAAAAATCGTCGAACGATTAGGAGGCGAAGCGTCAAAGACCAACTGATTTCGAAGCCTCCAAATCCGCCACCAAGCAACATAAAAAACACCTTCTAAAATAGACTTGAGACGGGAAGAAAGCCGAAAGGATAAGAACCAAGCATCCCAATCCGAGAAAGAACAAATCTCCTACCAATCCAAATCCCACCAACGACAAACTAAGAATGCGGTAATGCTTTGTATATTACAAGTGAAGAAGATGGGTTGTGTATGAGTTCATGTGACTACAAGGATTAGAAATATATATTTACACAAATTGCTTGACTATCACATTAATCCCATAAAATCACCATTTGTTACCCCCCCGGTTTTTTCGGTTTTTTTTTTGTATTTTTTTTTTTTTGTATTTTTATAATTTTGTATATGTTATAAAATGTGACACGGGAAAAAACGGGATACGAAAAATATAAAGATTAAACAGGTGTCAAAATGTATGAATACTGTCAAAAAATTACGGAACAGAATGGAATTTGATGACTTGAGACATAAAGCCTATCTTTAGCTGTTGTATATACTCAACAAAGTCAATTAATTAAGACTGTTAATCTATATCTATACTATTATATAAAACATTTATAATGTGAGACCTATTAAAAATTAAAATAAGGAGGTGCAATCTTGACCATCCATCTTATTTTTGAGAATCACATCAAAAAGTGACATGTGTCACCTTTTGATTAAAAAATCACCTTTATTTTCAAATTGAAATATCTTTTTATCAATTTAATTTTATTATGATCTAATTTCACCATATTTTTTAAAATTTTGTGCTCTTTAATTCAACATATATTTTGTTATATTTTATAATTTTTTTTATTTTTTACATTTTAATGGGTTTATTTTATGTTGATTTATACTTTTTACAACTTTAACCTTAATTAAATATAAACTTGATACGTTAAAACTATATACTTTCGGAGAGTGTGTTGTCTCTTTACATGCGAGAATGATGATGTTAATATGGTGTTGCGGGAAAGCTACGGGAAACCCAAACGAACACATACAACGAACACATACATTTAAAGTGTTGTGAAACGAAATTACTAAGCGGGTAGGAAATTGCGTAAAGAGTTGAGTTAGTAAATTTTCTATTACCGCCGCTATGCGCGGGTAACCAACTAGTAGTAAAAATAAAATGTTGCAACATTTGAGTGTTCTTAATGATTCATCATTGAATGAGATGCACCTCAGTTTTGTATGACTTAATATACTTTTATTGCTAAAAATTATATGCATATACATTATATTACATGCATTTTATAATTTTAAGCGGATATATCATGTTTCGTCATTAGGGTCAAATTTGTTGCTTATTACTATTTGTATCATTCTCAATCAAAATCACTATTGAAATAAATGAGATGCCTCTATATAAATGGAGATTTATCTTATTCAAAATCGATTAATCTCTCATGTGTGATTATTTTATAGTATTTCTTTTTGTTTTCATTTTTTATTAAGTTTTCTTCTCATCAATATGTACCTTTTTAGGTTTAGCTAAAATAAAGAACTTTTATATGACATGATTAATTATTTTTTAAGTATTAACATAGATGAAAATAAGGAATTTCCCTTTTGACAAGCAACACAGGTTTGATTATTTTCAAAAAGTTTTAAAGGTAAACCTCTTACAAGATTTCCCTTAACAAATTTATTCATAGTTTTGAAATTTATGTGTCTAAGCCTCCTATGCCAAAGTTTAGATTCATTAGATGCGGCTTTTGCAAAGAGACAAGTTAGACCTCCTTTAGGAACAATATTCTTTAAATCAACACTATACATATTGTTCTTTCTAGGAACTTTAAGTAAAACATGACTTTCATCAGTTAACATAAAGTTTGGAGATAAAACAATACATTCAATGTCATTAAAAAGAACACTATTATTTTTATCACACATTTGTGAGACACTAAAGAGATTAAACTTTAACTCTATCACAAAATACACATTTTCAAAATCTAAATTACCAATTTTAATGGTACCTTTTCTTGTGATTTTCCCTCCTTTGGGGTTTCCTCCAAAGGCAACATATCCTTCATCAATCTTTTCATAGTCTGTAAGATAGGACATGTTCCCTGTCATGTGCCTTAAGCATCCATTATCAATCACTCCTTTATCTTGTAAATCCATTTGTGGATTTCCCTACACATTAGTTAAGAAAATCAGTTTCTTTTGGGGACCCAAGCCATCACTGACTTAAATCTGCCTTGTGCATCAACATAATCAAACTTTTTCAGGGTGATTGATGCACTGTTGTGTTTAGAAACATGGTCTAAAACTTTAGTCTTTGGTTTCCAAACCTAACAAGCTAAGGCCTTAGCAACATTAACATTATTTCCCTTAACAACATTAACTACTACTTTTGGCCTAGCAGCACTAACTACTTCTTTTGGCCTAACAGTATTAAATTTTTTATCCTTAATAGTATTAACCCTCTGATTAAAATTCTTGTTTTTAAATGTTGTATTCTTGTGAATGGGCTACTTAACAGTTGAATGTGCTCATTTAGAAAGTTTTGTCATTGGTCTAGCACTATTCATTATTATTTTTGGGTGAGCAGTATTAACTAGTCTGGCAGTATTAAGTAATACTAGGCCAGACTTCATTAGTACTGCTCTTGGAACCATGTTCTTTTTCGGGCAAGGGTGAGTCTTTTTGGAAAAAATTTGATGATTCACCCTTTTAGCATTGTTCCAAACAGGTTTTATATTTTGAAATTGTTTTTGATTCACCTTTTTACAATCTACCTGCAAGTGATTAAAACTTTCACATACATAACAAGCTTTGTTAAACATCTCAAAATTACTTCCTAGTCTCTGAGACATCATATTAATCCAGTTTCTTTGATTGCCTCTAGGAATGTGATTGTTTTTTCTATTGTGCTCAACTTGTTTAGCAGTTTTCCTATTAGTTTTGTTTGTTTGTTTAGTTTTGACACTGTCTACCTTAGCAAAATTAGGCTTAAATGTTTTCTTTTCAATCTTAGCCAAAGGCACATCATCTTCCTCATTATCAGACACCCAATCCTCAATAATTTGAGCACCATTATTCTTCATAACTACTTTAGGCTTTGCTTCACTAGCCTAAGCTTCACTTTTCTCAACTATAGGCTTAATAACTATAGGCTCACTTGTAAACTCCACTAAACCAGAGAATGACAAATCAAGTTTTGGAGGCATAAAGTTTTCTGTATAGGGAGGTGGAACATCATTATACCCTAAACCTATTTTGCACTTATCAACTATCTGACATTCTATTAATTTGCTTAAGTTTTTAGATAAATTCTTGATTTTCTACTGTTAGCTGAATTTCATCTTTTTTTTGAGCCAGTTCTAACTTCCTTCTAAGCTCTGTAATGGCTACTTCTCTTAAATGAATCTCACGTTTTAAGACCTTGATATCTTCCTCATAAACAAACTCATTTTTCTTATAAACTAAAAGTCTTGCTTCTACAGACTCTAAACCTGTTTTATAAGCAATAGACTTTAACTTAGTATGTCCTTAAGTCTTTTAATAGTTGTTCATTTTGTTCTTTTTGAATTTTAACATTTTCCAAACAAGATGATGAACAGTTTGAATCAGTAGATACCTCAGAGTTAGAACTTATAGAAGAGTAAGCCATGAGTGCAAAGTTAGTTGGACCTTCTTCTGCTTGATCACTCATAACCAGAACCATCACAAGACACCAAAGCATTAGAAGTAGTTGTCTCCACTAGCATAACCTTTCTTGTGGTCTCCCTATTCCTGTTTTCTGGGTTCCTTGGAGCCCTGCTCTCCCTTGCAAAGTGTCCCCTTTTGTGGCAGTTGTAACACTCTACCTTGGACTTATCAAACCCAATGGTCTCATTACCATTAACAGTAAGCTTTCTTCTAGTGTTCTTCAAGAATCTCTTTGCCATCATTGTTAGCATAGCCATCTGCCACCTTAAGTCTATCTCTTCTAAATCACCAGGATGAATTTGTTACAAGTCCTCATTGTCAAGTTTGGACTGTTTGGTTGACATGCAAAGAAAGCATAGATATCAGCATCACTCAAGTTATCAATTGTTGTTGAGTTAACAGCAGTAGCTTAAGTGCTAGCAGTTGTAGCACTATGAGCAGTATTAACTGCTTCATTTGTACTGCTGGTGCTGTTTGAGGACACAAAGGCTACGTTTTGTGTGTTTGTGCTTGAGCTTGATGTCCCTTTGACCTCTAGTTCATATATCTTCAGGTTGTTGTAAAGATCATCCATGCTTAATGTATCTATCTCAGGCTTGTTCCTCCACACAATGGTATGTGTGTTCCATTCTGGTGACAGACTTCTTAAGAACTTCTGATTCACATCTTCTTATAAGATACTTTCACCATGAATCTCCAACTGACTGATAAGCTTTTGAAGCCTATCAAAGGTTTGATCTAACACCTCTGAGCTAGATGCAGTAAAGTTTTCATACTACTGCTTTAGAAGATTCCACTAAGTCTTTTTAGTAGCAGCATTCCCTCCAAACCTCTTCTTAACAGCCTGTAGCAATGACTTGGCATCTTTGATGGAGTTAAACTTCAATTGATGTTCATTAGGGATGCCCATCAATAAAGTGCTTCTTGCCTTCAACTCTAACCTCCTTTGTGCCTTTTCTTTAGTAGTTGTAGGAGCAATTATAGTCTCAACACCTTCAACAACTTTTGTTATTGGAGGTGCATTACCATTCTCTATGACTTCCCATAGAGAATAATCAATCATCTGGATGTATTGTTCCATCCTCATCCTCCAAAGCTCATACTCACCTGGTTTGAGCATAGGCACTTTTAATGCAGCCATCATATGTGCTGAGTCTTGATCCATCTCTTTCTAACAAACAGACCTTGAATGTAAAAGCAGTTTCTTCTTAGCAAAGTTTCTCAAAGCAACAAGCTCTGATACCACTTGTTGATCCCAGTTAACTTCTAATGATCGAATTCCTTAAGCTTGTTTAAGGTTTAGTTATGCTAGATAAATCTAACACAACTTAGTTTAAGAAACTTTGTTTGATAATACTAAAGATTATGTAGAATCTAATCTTTAATATAAGAAGAATTCTTCAGTAACACAAAACAATATAATTTCAACAATAAAAGCTCCAATATTATTATTACAAATAATACGAATACTCTCTTAGTATTAGGTTTACAAAACCTTAAAGCTAGGAATTATACGACAAAGATACATAAAACTCTATGCCCTAGGACCTCCTTTTATACACCAAAGAGTCCTAGTCAATTTACAATCTATTACTAAAACTTAGATTATTCTCAAAGATCTATTCTATAAATAACAATCCTTATCTCATAAGTAATCTTGATCTTCAAGCAATCTTTATCTTTTAGCAGTTGTAATCTTTCAGCAGTTGTAACTTTCAGCAATTGTAACTTTGTACCAGCAACATTAACTCTTAACAAGCAGTAGTAACTTATACACCAGCAGTATTAACTGTGTACAAGCAGTAGTAACTACTTAGAATATTTTCTTTAATCTTCATCAGCGGTACTAACTTTACTCTACCAGTACTAACATATACTAGCAGTACTAATATAAACTAGCAGTACTAAGTTACACTAGTAGTACTAAGTTACACTAGCAGTAGTAACTAGCAGTACTAACTACTTAGCATATTTTTTATTAAGATTACTGATTAGCACTAAGTTTTACTTAGCAGCAGTAACTTCAAGAAGGCTTTTAATCCCAACAAAATACATAAGGTTCCCCCCAAATGTAAGTCTTGACTTGCAAGAAAAATCTCTTTCTTTTTTTAAAGGTCCAATTTGGGGGAACAACCTTTCCAACAATATAATTAACGAAATCCGCATACCATGGTTAAACGTCATTAAACTTGGATTTTAGCATCATTAAATGATCGTCGGAGAATTTATTAGCAATTTCCCTCTTAGTTAACACCTCTATATGCGGATTATCAAACCTAGATAAGTGATCTGCGGCCAAGTCTTCTGCTTCCTTATGTTTCTCTAATACTTGACAAGGGGTAGTGAAACTCATAGGGTCTTTTTCTTTTGATGGCAGTTCGTTGAGCAAGACAGCTGAGCACCTTTCGTTCATTGTCTCCGTACAAGCTTTTTCAAGTCTGGATTTATTCGTCAGTAAACTCTTCAGAAATTTAGCATATTTTGGTATTTGAACTAGGGCTTCGATAAACGGAATATTAATATCGAGTTGTTTTAGATTCTCTAAAAAATTTCATTGCAATGCTTCTTCTTTTTCTTTTCTCATCCGGTTTAGGAAAGGAATAGATGATTGTTGTGGTTTTACCAATGGTTGAGTAGTCCTTTCATGAATACTTGAAGATTTATTTTCTACACCATCATCATGCGGCTTTTCCTGCACATCTTGTTCAAATCTGGGAGGTTTATTCTCGTTGACTCCAATTTCATTACTTTCTTTACTATGGGTGGCTTCAGACGTAATCTTTCCTCCCCTAGTTGTCACTCAATTGACTTTGTTTTTTGGAATCAAAATATTACTCACAACCTTTGACAATTCGTTTACCTCAATTTTTAGCTCACTCAATAAGTTGCTTCGTGTTTTTAATAAAAGCTCGTTAGTGGTTCTAAACTCTTTAATGAATATATCCATCTCCTCGTGTTTACGTCTACCTTCATCAATAAATTTAGCCAACATTTCTTCCATAGTTAACCTTCTCGTAGGGTAATCAAACGGGCAAGGAGGCTCCCCAAAAACGGTACCTGAAAAAAAGACATAATTCGAAGTAAAACTATTCTAGAAAACTAAACTAGAAAGCTAACTAAAACAGCTGCTGTATCAGACAGTCGATACGTCGTATTTAGTAAACTGGATATGCCGTATTGATGTTTGATGTCGAATACGTTGTATTCAAATAAAATGGATACGCCGTATTCAATAAATAACAGCAAACAGTAGAAAAACAAAACTAAATTTATACTAAAAGAAAAATACCAATAAAAACAAAAATTAAACAATTGCACTCCCCGGCTGTAACACTCCTATTTTTACAATATAGCAGCGAAAGCTAATATGGGGTATTACTTCATGGAAACAACAATCATAATCATAGAAAACGACCCAAAAGAGATGTTTGTTCAAAAGATACGTTATCATTCATTTCAAATAATATTTTTACAAAGACAGGTCCCAAAATCTAGTTACATACAATGTGAATGATAACAAGTTTAGCCATCTTCGAGTCCATGTCACTCCGTGCCGTATATTGCTCAATAACCTGAGATAAACATGCTAAAAAGTCAACACAAAGGTTGAGTGAAATTCATAGGTTTGATAAACAGTCCGAATACAAGTCATAGTGTAATAATTATACAAACACAATTATTATGAAAATGTTATTATTATGATCTTGGGTCACGTTATTATATACCCGTTATTTGTAATAATTGCAACGAATGCAATTATCATAGTAATAGTGTATTACTGCGTTATTGTCTTGTTTGGTCTGTTTGGTCATGTCTTGTATAGTATAGTCTGGTCTAAGCTCATGGCACACAAACTGACTAGTGTATATATATACCCAAAATGATGTGATATATATATAGAGATAATGGCCCTCGGTGTAGGTAATTGCCATATACCTATGAAATTCAAATATAGTGTGTTTGGTTACCTATCCGGCTAACACAAACAGGATTCGTCAATCCCGATAGATCTATCCACAATATTTGCGTTCACCCGACAATGAAATTCAATTTATAGTGTGTTTGGATACCTATCCGGCTACTTAACTAGGTATTGTCAATCCGATAGAATTATCCACATATTTGCGTTCACTTCGAAGGAGTAATTAATGGTCTCATGATAATGAGGGACTTTTGGCATTAAAGTAACTTAGACAAATTAATTGTCATGGTATATCAGTTTAGCATTAGTCTGAAAAAAAATTGTATTCATAAATTTATAGCACTGTATCCCCCTCACGGGTTATAAACATATAAATAAGTAAAGGCGAGGTTAGAATTACAGTATGGATTTATATGAAATAATTGATATTGTATATCAAGCTAGCTGTATCCCCCTCGCGGGTTTAAAATATAAAAACTTTAAAAGCGAGGCTATGAAATCTCAATAAGGATAAGACTATCTAGTCTTGAAAGGTTTAAACATTCGTTTGTTTTCATGATAAATAGTTTTAGAATGTATCTCCCGCAGAGTTATAAAACGTTAAACAGGAATAGGGGCATGAACTCTCACCCTGATAGGTAGATGTAATAAACATTTTGAAAATGAAGATCACGACCTTATCCACATTTTAACGGGAAGGTTGTTACAAACAAATGATAGTAAACAGTTACGTCAGCAAACCTGAGTAAATTTGTTGTGTCTAGGAAGATTGTACTCTGAACTTTGTTTTAGGGAGTTACTTCAATTTGTTATGAGTTTGATTGGAAAGTTCTAGAATTATTGTATCACGTTCGGCCATCATAATTCAGAAGTTCATTCAGTTAAACGTTGAGGGCTAGGCCACTTTAATCGTAGACCCAACAACTCAGTCTGACGTAATCCAAGGATGAAACCTCTTAAATATGAAGCTCTTTATATTGTGCTCGATATAATCAGTTTTAAGCGTTTTAATCAATATCTGGAAATGTTAAGCACGAGAAGCGTTAATTAAAGTTATGTCTTGTAAGTTCAGTTCTAAGTTCAGATTCCTTCATTAATCAATAAAGTGGTTATTTTAACATTAGTTAAGCATGCTAGGATATATTATAACAATATTTAATCATTATAACATTTAGTTTTAAGAGAAAAACTGCCTAATTAGGGTTTCGGGTGTACGATTTTGGATCAAAATGGAAAATGAGCATGAATTGAGTTATGAAACTTTAACAAGAGTATATTTAGGATCATATGAACATTATAAGGGTGTATTATCAGAAGTAGAACATTCAAAACCTGGGTTTGAGCTTCAATGTTCAAAAATGGTGGAAATGGGTCGTTTCAGGTAGTATTTCCACTCGTACGCCTTGTATCTTCACTTTGGGGCTTAAATTCTTCAGGGATTTGTTTCTTGAACTTCTTTAATGATCCTAGGATCATATGGGAGCAAATTATTGCTGCCTATAAGGGTTATAGAGGAGGGGTGTGGTGCGAGTTGTAATGGAAGAAATAAGGTCCTATTATTTGTAGTTTTGAAACTTAGGGACCAAGGTGAGGAGGTGAGGTGTCATGATCTGATCTAGATGAGTTAGGGAGTCTAGTAGAAGACAAGTAAGAGCTACTCGATGAGTTGTATGAGCTATAAACTAGATGTGATGTGTTGTTTGGGTCATAGTGTTGTCGCGGCTTATATGGTTCAAAAGGAGGAGATGTGGTTTGATTTTTAGCCAATAAATGAATCAAGGTGCTTGTAAGATGCTTAGGGTATCATGTGGGTGAGTCATGAGTATCTTGTTTGCAATGAAAAGCTTTAAAATGGGTTAGTTTGCAAAAAATGGGGTTACGGGTTCATTTGAGCCTATTAGGGCTCGAATTGCCTTTCTAGGCTTGGATTTTGTACACATTGATCATGTAATGATAGATTTATGTTCTCAAGGTTTGTATTAAGGCTTATCAATGGAAATTTTCAAGTGGTTTGGGTTAAACGGGTTAAAAATAAATGAAATATGTCTCGATTTCAATTAGGGCACGTTAGGGTTTCTTTAGGGTTTTTGAGCTTATAATTCGTGTATGTTGGTGTTATAATGATGGATTAATGTTTATAGGACTTTTATTTAGGGTTTACAATATTATTTGGTTTGTGGTTTGGGTTTAGAATGGGTAAAAATGAGTAAACGGGTCAAAGTTACATTTAGTGCACAATTAGGGTTTCTTGGATTCGTTTCTTGTATAATTAAAGTAGAATGATGAAAATGATGATGGAATGATGATTTGAACATGATTGATAATGTTGTAAATTAAGATATTACAACTTATTTGGGTATTGTTTTAGGTTTATAATGGATAAAAATGAAGAAATGGGTCATGGTTTAGTATTTGGCTCGGGTTAGGGTTTCTTAGTTTTGAATTAGGGTTTTAAGAGTAAAAATGTGTATGAAAGATTATGAATAGAATAATTAGGGTTTACACATTGTATATTGAGTGTAGTAGCTTGTACAAAAGTGGTGGTGAAGAAATTAGAATGAAAATGGAGGTAAAACGGCTATTTTGGATATCGTGCATTAATGACTTGTACATTGTGCTTTAAAAACTTGTACTTGACTTGGAGGGAGTTTATATTTCAATTTAAATGTTATATTACTTGTATATATGCTTTAGTAGCTTGTACATTCACTTTAGATATTAACCCTTCTTGGAATTAGAGTTTAGAGGTATACGATAACGGTTTAAAGCCTGTTTTGATATAACGTTGTGAATAGTACATTATAGGAATAATGTACCTTGTAATAAGAATACGAGATATTGATTGACATGTTATGTTGTTTTTTGAACAATATGGAAGATAGGATTGTCATAGATAGGTTGCGTGAGCTCGTCTACTTTAGTTATGCAAGTTACATGACATACTGAGATATTGACAATACAAGTAATGTAATAAAGCAAAAAATTTCCCTGTATAATTGTGATAATAGTAAAATAGCTTTTGCATTTGATGAAAATTCTTGGGTTGTTATACCGGCAGCGGCGTTAAAAACTTGATGTGTCGTTGTGTAAGTGTTATTTTATGTATCAAGTTTTACTATTTGTTTTTTGCCGACTATACCTAAAAACAACACTTTAACGGGGCAGTGTACCCGGTCAGATAGAGTTTCATGGTAAGTAGGTTGTCGATCGCTGAGAGTGGAAGTTAAGTCTTAATTCTACTGGTATTTTATCTATCTAGTTTTGATACTAATCTAACCTAATTATTCTAATTAAACCTAAACTAACGCAAGAGGGGGTTTCAGCCTGAGAGACTGGCACGAGTTTAGTTCTAATTATCCTATGGTGATGGCAAATAACGCACATAAGTGATTAACAAAAGATAGGGAAGAGGTTCCAATCTTAGGAAAAATTATAGCAGTTTAATCTAATAAAATGCCTTGATTGTCTATTCGTGCAATGATTGTATTAATTCGTTGGTGGTATATCATTCCAAAGTTAGGTGGATCTTCTCCTTAGACTCGAGGTTTGTCGCTAGTTAATCCTGTCACAATTAACCTAAACCCGCATAAAGCTCACACCATTGATTATAATTTATCTAGGAAACTATATTGGTGGTTATATTGAATCCTAGCTCATAGAGGGTTTACCAACTTACTTCTTAACAGAAATTCATATACTAGTACTCCACACCTACTTAACTACCTATGGAAACAGGACGTTATGTGTAATCTTAAGTCACCGGCTTAGTCTACCTATCCATTTACCCATAGATCGAAACAGGGTTTTCTAATGGTGATCCTATTAGTCTAGCTATATGAATAAAAGTTATATGTTTCTATCCCGGACTCTTAGCCTAAGCCCAAACAACACCGAAGTTGCAGCGCATTAAATATGTAAGACTAGATCTAGTTGAATGATAAGAAAAACATATAATTAAGCACATAAACGGGTATGAAGTGATAAACATAATCAACATGCAACGAATAAAGAACAATCGATATAAAGACAAATCAAAACATTATATTATCATAAACATGGCTAATACCTAAAGGTATTAGCCGATAGTCATTGTAACAATACACGAAATCATAGATGAACGATTAAACATAATGCTAACCGAACGCGTATAGTGGAGTGTAGAGATTACAAGATTTTTCCCATTGATTGGACCACTTTTTAGGACCTTCATGGCTTCATTGATCTTCTAGAAATCAGACTTGGTGGTAAAAAGCATATCTAAAATCGTATTTAGGTTTTGGTATTTATAGACTCTGGAAATTGGTCAATACGGTGTATTGGAACTCGATACGGCATATCGGGGTTGCTTGGCGTAGGCTCTAAGAATAAAATATTCCATAATTTTCTTGGGCTGGTATGGATACGGCGTATCGGACCTCCTCGATACAGCATATCAGACTTATTCGGTATGGTGTATTTACTCTTTGGGTTGGGTGTATTGGGGTCCTTGGGTATGGCGTATTGGCTCTTTAGATACGGTGTATTGGGGTTCTTGGGTACGGCTTATTGGCTCTTTGGGTATGGAGAATTAGCTGAAAATGTGCTTCTCATGATTTTTGACCAAAGTATCATATATGGCGTGTCTGCTGACGTGGATACAGCGTATTCTTCAAAGTAAGGCAATGGTCTTGAGTTCTTCAAAGTCATTAGATACGGCGTATAGATGTCAGAATCAGTCGACTTTTAAACTCTTCGTTTATGCTTCAAAACACGTTCGTTTCTCTATATTTTGCCAAATACTTGATAACTACTGCCAATAACAAATATAAACGATTAAGTAACAATTCTTTGCAATAATTACATAAAATGGGTTATATACATGGGATAAATGATGCTATAAAATAGACGTTATTTGATGTCATCAAGCTAGCACAGGGTTTAGGCAATTTCCTACTAAGATAGTGGCTTGGTTTATCCTTGGACAATTCTTCCTAAAGTGGTTAGGGTCTTCACACTCGTAACAAGTTGGTCTTGGTATTTCATTAGAAATTCTACCCTGGAAATAACAGGTAAAGTGACCCACTTGGTTACATCGACCATACACAGGGAAGTTACCAGAGTGATGGAAGTTACACTTTGCATACTTCGAATGTTGACCAACATACTAACGCTACACTTGTCCGTGTTCTGGAGCAATTATAGCAAAGTTCCTTCCATTCCTCTACCTCTTGTTCCTGTCATTACTGCCTTGGTTCTTGAACTGATTGTTGGACCTCTTCTTGTCTCTAGCATTTTCCTTCTTCTTAAAAAAATCCATCCTTGATACCATTAGTGGTCAGACGGCTGGCCATACTCACAACACCCTGAATAGTAGTAGGCTTAGAATAAGTGACATTTGCCTTATTCTCTAGAGCTAGACCCCTAATATAGCGATTGACATGTTGGCTTTCTGGGGTAACCATGTGTGGCACTAACCTTGCCAACTTATGGAATCTAGCCGTATACCCATTAATGTTTGATCTAACCATCTTGTGATTCCAGGATTCTGATTCCAGCTTTTGAATTTCATTATCAAGACAATATTACTCCATCAGTAGCTTCTTAAAGTCTTCCCAAGGTTGGGCTATAGCAGCTGCTCGTCCTCTTGTTTGTACTAGAGTATTCCACCAAGTTAAGGCGCGACCTTGCATCATACAAGACGCAAATTTGAATTGGCTTTCTGCGAGACACATACTGATATAGAGCACATACTCCATGCTTTCAAACCATGTTAACAACCCAACTACACCATATGTGCCGAAGAACTCCATGGCACCACAAGACCTAAACGTCTTAAAATTTCAGTTTTTGGTGTTGTCTCTTTGACTTGCTCAGTTACATTCGAGGGCTTCGACAAGTTAGGCTAGCAGATTCAGCAATGCGGTGTTAAGTTGTCGGGCTACTTCGTTTCTTGTTTCATTGGGAGGGTTAGTATTGTTGGCAGTGTTGCTACGTGTGCTTCTTCCCGCCATAATTCTAGAAATTTACATAAGAATTAACTTCATTAGAACTTCGACAAACTGTACCTTTAAACAGTTTAGGTGTATATATATAGTTAAGAAATGATTATGTTGCAAAATTTAAACTCGATTAAGGTTTATAATTGTGCCTTTTAAATGAAGTGTTTAAATAAGTAATCAAATAAGGATAGATGTGCCACAAAAATTAGTTCAAGTGGTAGTAGATTTTTTTTATAAATAAGGCAAGTAAGTTATAAAATATATTTTATCTTGAAAGATATCAATATTTATTGAAATACGTATCAAAAACTCCTTAGATATATAATTAGATAGGTAAAAAATAGATCGATTGGTAATAAAAAAATTTATGGGTTTAGTTGAGCAATTAAAAGTTTTACCAATTTGGTAGTTATATGAATAAGAAATAAATAAGCGGATAAAAGTTTACAAGATAAATATGTCGTAAATTTTTAATTCGTACAATGATGATAATAATAATATACCAAGTCAAAACATATAGAATTTTAATCAAGTAAATAAATAGAGATAACGCAACACAAAATCTTCTCCGAAAGGTAATGACAAAAAAATCAAACAAAATTTGGCACTTGGGCTATACAATCGAGTCAAATAGTTCAATACAACATAAAAAAAGGAACAACACATCTCGTAGTCCGAAAGTGTGTAAAAATAACAGTGTGGGTAACCTACACTAGTACACCCTCAGTAGTGCATCCGCCAACAACTAAACCAGAAAAGAATCAGCAGGGTAATGACAAAACACCATGCATTTATGCTTTTAGCCATAGCCTCTCTATAGTCGCGTTGCATCCATGTCATTTGAGTATCCATATCAAATCATCCAAGCCTTTCCCATCCTGAAGCGAATTCTTCAAAAGCCTTAAAACAAGTAGCAACTTCAATCTTAATTTCACAACTCATAAAAAAAGAATTGTCTTGAAATTAAGTTAGAAATTGTTAAAAAGCTCAATTTTTTGGAAAATTGACTCAACTTTGAGGTCGCTTAAAAACAAAATCTTGAATTACTGCTGACGGTGTTTGCGAACAAGCAAAGAATGCTTTGAGTTCTATAAACACTTTAAGGTATGAAAGCGGGTTCTATATGACATAAATGACCTTTCAGCAAGTCGGCTACCAGCTAGAGTTCAACTCCCAACTGAATTTAAGATGGTTATGACGTATCAAAATATTCTCCAACAACGCCATTAGGATGAATCAATCAACCACTTAGTGGTTATGTGATAATCGAGTACTCCTGCTCACATTCGCAGCCAAAAGGGTTGGCTTAATAGTATGACAAAATATGACAAAAACATGACCGAAATATAGGTCGATGTAGTTTCCAATAGCGAAAGAATGAACGTCTCTACATGTCGTGCATACATAGTCCATCTGCTGCTCGTCTCGAGCTCTGGCTCGGAATCTATCGACGAGTCCTCCTTAAGGTTCTGTGTAAGGTAGGTGAATGCAAAGTAGTTAGGGGTATGTCGCGACTCACTCACGGGATCACTAGTGTGCGAAGAAGATCTGTGGGACATACTCTAACCGTAAAGGTTTTTGTAATAACAAATGTGCTTAGGGACAGTGTGACAATAGTAACAGATATAAGAGCAAACTAAAAACGTATAGTGACAAATCAGAACAAAGCATGATATACTTAAACGTAAATAGTGGACATCTAAAAGTATGCAGTGTACAATGCACATAATTCGTAGTATGCTTTTCAGTGAACAAAGTGGAAAGTTGGTTTTTAAACTCGTTTAAAATAATGACTATTCCCAGCATTGCATTATACTCCCTAAATTAGACATAGTTGATCAGGTTATGTCTAATTGAGATTTAATGAATCAACCGCTCGGAGTAGTCGACTCATCTCATGTTCGGTGTTTTTAGAAAAAGAAAATCATTTTTGGTTATAGTTTGGGTTTTTATTTTGAAAACCAGTGTTCTTTATAATCTTAGGCTCTGAAACCAATCTGTCACACCCGGCTAAAGTGGAAACACGAGGTGCAACATATTAATACACATCACAAAAGATGATAAAATAAAAAATACCATACATGATGAAGTAAAATGAAAAGTTATCCGAATTACAATCATCCTGAACACAAGTTTAAAAGTACATGATACAAGATAGTTGGTCTTTCATCCGAACACGAGATTTCCAAAAGACGCGGATTTTCCAAAGACCATGACATTTATGCAAATGTCTAAATGTACATCACTAAGTTTCCACTTTCGGAATGTCACCTGAAAAGCATGATAAAAACGGTTAACTATTTAAAATAGTTAGTGAGCTCACAGGAATATGTACACAAAATATAGTTTTCAAAAGTGTTGATGTCCAATAATAGTTTTGTAAATCGATATCAGTTTCCAAAACAAGTCGAGAGTCCAAAAATGACTTAGGTTTCCAAAGACAGTTCCCGTTACCTAAAGTAACGTAACACTTTATATCAAATCTCCAAACACAATCCCCGTTACCAAAAGTAACGTGACACAAATCAATTTATATATGCTATAGTGTTTATGCGAGGCACTACTTAAATGTATTCAGCCTTTCAGTTCCAAATATCCAAACAAGTTTTAGTTGTGTAGTGTGGCACAAACACTTAGTACTATGCACCCGTGTGCGGGGAGTGAGGATGGGCTAATCTTGTTAGGAACCCAAGAATCACTTCACTTTCATAGTATTATCAAGAAAATAAGATGAGATAAAAATGAAGAAAAGTAGAGAGAGGTTAAAGAGAGAAAGTAGAGAGAAGAAAGTAGAGAGAAAATGAGATGGTTAATTTCACATTAAATGTGTGTGTTACAAATGAGACCAACACCCTCTCCTCACTTGGAGAGGGGTATTTATACTTTCACCACATGGGCCGGCCATAGAGAGGCTTAGTTGGGCTGTGTGGTTTAATGTCTTGGGTCGGGCTCGGGATTACAATGGACCTTAGTCCAAAACTAGTACAAGATTAGATTACGTTCACGAGTCCGTTTACCCTTCTAGCCTATTACAACATAAATGAAATAAAGACCGAGATTAATAATATAATTTGAGGCTAACAATCTCCCCCTAAGCTTAGTTTCTAAGAGATTCCAATCTTTCATGTTAGACTTGTTATCTTGAGGCTAAAAATCTTCCTCAAAGCGAGGCTTCTTGCAGATTCTGAGCTTCTATGTTCAGAGACATATTTGAGGCTAACAATCTCCCCTAATGTGTGGTCTTCGAATTCCTGAGGTGAGATCTTGAATCTTGCTTCCTTGAACTTCTTGAGATTGCTTTGTCGTTGAGTTCTTGAGTCTTTGGTCTTTTTTATGTTGTAGGCTTATTCCTTCATGCTTTGTGATCTTTGATCTTGAGCCTTTGTCATTATCTTTCGACTTTATCTTTAGTTCTAAGATCTTTAAATCTTTTCCTTGTTTGTCTTGATCGTCTTTGCCATCTTGTGATCTTGTGTCTTGACAAACATGCTAATACTTTGCATCTTCTTGAGAGCTCTTCAATAATCTCCCCCGAAGCTTAGTTTCTGAGGAGGAATCTTTGATATCAGAGTTTACGAAAGACTTTGTCTTTAATACTTGAGCTTTCTTGATTCTTGATTCTTGGTTCTTGAATCTTTAATGTTGGCTCAAGCAGGATTTCCATCTTCACTGTGAATACTTAAGTATCACTCGGATGTTCAGGAAAAATCACAAGGATAATGTGTAGGACTCTTGTTAACAGCTTGTGAGCTTATTGGTGTTCAACAAGTGTTTGTCATGGAATGTGTCCTAATGAGATTTATTTATTGATCTTTTGGCTCTAGACTTGATTAGTGTGTTTTGGTTTTAGTACTCGGAGGCTCGAGCAGACTGCCACCTATTCAATATCAACTAACTCGGAGTGAGAAAGTTAATAGAATTTATGTGTATCTCTGTGACAAATGAGATAAGTTTCTGTTGAGAGAAACTCGAATGGTTGGGGAGGGTTGTGCGTTGCATCACCGAGTCTATGACATCTTTCTTCAATACCAACAATCATCTTTGTGATTTTGATAGATTATGTATTGACCTAGTTTCTGCCTAAGGTGTAGGGAGGGTTGCTTTCTTTTCACCCTTTATCCATACATTTCTTTTTCATTCTTTAACCCCTTCAATGCTTACCAAGACGTCATTACTAACACCTTGTTTTGATTGTTCCAGTGTTAGCTCAATCTTAGTTGGCATTATTCCCTTATTCTCATTCATCTCTAATCATACCTAAGGAATGCTATTTCTAACTAAGGAGTGTCCTTGGGTGGATCCATCCGGTTCTAGTTGGATCATAGGACTAATACCTAACCTAACCACCTTATGACTTCAGAATCATCGTGAAATTAAGATGTTGTTGGGTATGAGATTGTAACCATAAAACCTTTTCCGAAGAGTAAAAAGCACTTTGAGTCGATTAGATCACTTATTATTTTTAAGATCACTTTTTAATTACATTTCTCCCCTTATTTTAAATACTAATTAACCTGATTTTTGAAATACCATGTGATTAAAATTTGTCATGAAAATCCTATGGGGAAAACTTGTTTTAGCATGAATTATATGGAACATTAACTTGCTCCCCCTTAATTTTACATATGTTTGACACAAAAAAATGATACCAAGTTGTAAAATGAATATAAAATTGAGGGTTAGCATTGTTGAGCAAATAATTTTGAAAGATTATGAATTGTCATTTGAAAAATTCTTGAAAAATTATGTTCAGATCCCTCCGGTTCTTGTTGGATCATAGGACTAATATCTAACCTAACCACCTTATGACTTCATAATCGTTGTGAAATTAAGATGTTGTTGGGTATAAGATCGTAACCATAAAACCTTTTTCCGAAGAGTATCAAGCACTTTGAGTCGATTAGATCACTTATTATTTTCAAGATCACATTTTAATTACATTTCTCCCCTTATTTTAAATACTAATTCACTTAGTTTTTGAAATACCAGGTGATTAAAATTTGTCATGAAAATTATGTGGAGAAAAAAATATTATCGGCATGAATTATGTGGAACATTATCTTGCTCCCCCTCATTTTACATGTGTTTGACACCAAAAAAAATGATACCACTTGTAAAATGAATATAAAATTAAGGGTTAGCATTGTTGAGCACACAATTTTGAAAGATTATGAATTGTCATTGAAGAATTCTTGAAAAATTATGCTCAACCACGAAATCATCTTATAACATACAGTCTATTGAGTAGTCATTATTATTACTGAGTTGTTATTAAGACTTATTATAATGTTTTGAATACACAAGAATTGTTGTGAGATGATGTATCCAAAATCATTAAAACTTTATTTTTCGAAAAACTCCCTCTCAAACATTGACTCATTTTGAAAATGACATCAAATGTAGGAGAATTGTCTTGTAAAACTATATGAGGGATGGATGTTGAACACAAAATTTTAAAATATTATAAATCGTCAATGAGAAATTCTTGAAAAATTGTGTTTAACTTTTTAAAAAACCAAATGTCAGAAGACTTCTCTTCTAACTTTAAGGATAAGCGCACTGAAACGTACACTCTCCTTTGTCGTTCGGGTTCGGGTTGCAATCTGAGAGTGATTACAAGTCATAAAGAAAAATAGAAATGACATGTTTTGAAAGCATTTGAAACTCTTGCTCGAACTTCATTTACACGCCCGTGTCGATGTTAATCAACATTTCTAGGTACGTAAATGTTATCGATTCCAAGAGACATGTTGAGAAGATTCTTTTTGGAAATTTTTGAATTTTCTGATTTTGTATTTTCTTTTTAAAATTTTATATTTTTATATTTTTCTTTTTTATAAAAATACTTACATGTTGTCCTCAGCAGTGATAGTTGTAGTTGGAGTGATCAGTTATGTTGTAGGTATATTATTCGTTGTAGGTTGTGTGTCTTGTTGTTTAGAATTATCGATGGGAGAAGAAGATTTGTTGACACTTGAAGTACCTGCATTGAAAAATTCATCATATAAAGGACCGAATACAAGATCCAACTTTTGTTGTGACGTAGCTGTCTTGTCTGCTGGAGGAACAAATTTTGGAACCATCTTTGAATTGGACGGTTCATTGCTGTGGTCGTGAATTCCGAGTTCTGAACTGTTATGATCAGAAGTCATTGCTTGTTCATCAGAGCAGAATTCCTTAAAGCCCTGGTTTCTGAGATATCAGTCTTTTCAGCAACCAAACTCTGAGTCCTTCCTTTTTAAGATTGAAAGATGTACCTGCACTTAAGTTAAGAGTACCTGCACTGACATCAAGAGTTTGTTCGCATTCATATTGGTTAGTGATATCTGCATTTGAACCATTTGTGGGTTCATTGTCAACCTTGGTTATGCTAGAGGCGAATATCTTCCCAGTAGGAACCTATCTAAGACCAACAGTGTTGAAAATTTTACCCGTCGGTTTCCACCTAAGACAATATCTAGGAGTATTTGTTTTCTCATGCACAACGAAAGTCTTTTTTATTGAAAACCTTTGTCCTGTTGGGATCTGTCTTTCTGGTTTCTTTGCAACACTTATTTGCTCTACGGGTTTGTTTCTGTTCATTGTCTTATTGGATGGAACCTTAGCACTTGAGTTGACTTCATTCAGGAATCTTGTTACACAAGAATCATGATTTGCATTAAAGACACATTTCTGACATGTCGAGCAAACAAAATGTTTGGTGTCAGAAAAATTTCTAGAATTCCTAGAGTGTTCTGCTATGGGCACAGTCTTTGTCATTACGCAACTACTCTTAGATGCAGTCTAATTCCTAGAGTTTTGGTTATTGATCCTAGGTTTTGGTTTGCTACCATTTGCTGTGCTTTGTGATCTAGTAGAAGGCATCATACTAGGTTTTGAATTCCTATCGCTTTCTTCTGTCTTTTTCTTAGCTTCCTCTAGGTAGTGATTATGAACCATGTCATTTGAGCTATACCTAGATGAGATAGGTACAATCATGTGATGAGGTTTTGCCAAGGCATATTCTCTTTCCTTAGGCAAATAATGTGTAGTGACTGGTTTTGACAAATCGTTATTCACATCAACTTGGGAGGCAAACTGTGGTTTTGAAATTCTAGGTCGTTCAGATTTAAACGCAGTCGGTTGTCTAACAACTGATTGGTTTCTTAGTGATTGTAAAACCGGTTTCTCTAAGATTGATGATTTTGCAAACTTAGTATTCACACTATTTCCTGTTAATTTTCTTAACTTTTTCTTTTTACGCTTGCATTGCAAAATCCTTTTTCCTGAAGTTGAGCTTTGAACTCAGTGTTTTTAGCAATCAAAGAAATTGTGTGTTTCATAGTCTTAGCTCTTGTTGTCTTGATAGAATCAGACAGTTCTTTGTAATGCTTTTGCAATGTCTCATTTTCCTTAAGAAATTTAGCCACTTTATGTTTCAATTCGATGTTTATTGTTTCAATTACTTAACCTTGGCTTCATTACTTTTTACTTTCGAAAATTGACCATGTTGCCCTTCTTTTAAAGTTTGGTTTTGATATTTAAGTTCAAGATTAACACATTGTGCTTCCATTCTTAAAAAATCTTTTTGAAATTAGGCAATAGTCTTTTGAGACAAATATTTTCAGATTCGAGAGATTTACATGATTGTTCAGGTTTCTGGTTACCAGTTAATATAGCAGGCAAAGGACATGTGTCATGACATTGTTCAGCATTCTGGTCAACCTCTCCTTTATTATTGAATTCAGGTTGCTCAGTATGTTTTTGTCCTGTAGCAAGTACATTAACTTCAGCAGTCAATTATACCTCAGCCATTGGCTCTTCGTCATATACGGGTTTGATATCTGCATCATCAGCATCTACATCATTCCCTAAACTGCTGCTTGTATCCTGCTTTCCAGATTCTGTCCCACTACTTTCTATGTTAACCAAACTAGCATCCAATGCTTTACTCGTATCAACCTTTTCCTCTGTTGTCTGCATATGTCTTTCATTCACCCTGCTGTCATACTCTCTTTTATGTAATGCTCTTTTATCTATCGACTTCTTAACATATTTTGTTAGGAATACGAAATTCCTAGGAAAGTGTCGGTCACTTTATAGATAACGATCGTTAGCTCGTTAAGTAATATTTGGAAACGTACATAGCTAGCTTACGAAAAAGCCCATGAGCAAATCCCATAAGCCCATCCATAGCCAGCCATTGTAAGTATATAAACACCTCTCCATGCCTTGGAGAGGTGGTTGGTTGTTCATTATTTCATACACATAATATAAGTTTCCTTTCATGTTTCTTTCTCTCTCTAAAATTTTCATCCAACCACTCTCTCTCTCTAAAACCACCTCTCTTTCCCTAACCTTGTATGTTATTTGATTAGTCTACAATTGGTATCAGAGCTATGGAGTGATTTATTTAGTTTTTGTGTTTGTTTTGTTGGTTCGTTTACTTTTCTAAATCGTACATTATTTCGTGTTCTTTCTTTGTGTTCAAAGCTTTTATATACACTAAAAGATCATTTACAAAGTTAAGCTTGATCTAGTATCTGTTGATATAGGTGTATAAGCTTTGAATCAAGAAAAACTTAATTTTTTTTACAACTTTGGTTTTTGAAAAAGTCTTATAAAGTACAAATCTTAATTTCAAAATTTTTGGCTTAAAAACCATAAAGTTTGCATTTTTAAGGTACCTATAGGCTTGGTAATACTAGTTGTACAAGAAAATTTAGGAAAAAACAATCAAAAGTTAGTCTTTTTATGTTTTTGAGATTTTTTTGTTTCGTCCTAGTGTTGACCGAATTAGCAACTTTTCAGTTTTAACCGAATTGGCAATTTTTGTTGTAACCGAATTAGCAACTTTTTAGTTTTAACCGAATTGGCAGTTTTCAGTTTTGACCGAATTAGCAGCCTCTCAAGTACAACCGAATTAGCAGCTTTCAAGGTTCAACCGAACTTGCAACTACACGTATTAACCGAACTAGAAATTTCTTTGACTTGACCGAATTCGCAGATTTCCATGTCAACCGAATTAGCAATTCCATGTCTTAACCGAATTCGCAGTTTCAGTTTCAACCGAATTAACATTTCCTTTGTTAACCGAATTCGCAGTTCTAAGTTTCAATCGAATTGGCAGTTTTCTTTGGCAACCTAATTCTCAATTTTTCTTTCAAACCTCAAATTTGCTAATCGAAAATTATACGGTTTATTTCTTTGATTTATAAAATCCCGTGAAACATTTACTTGTTTTCTTGGTTTAATCAAGAATTGTAAAATCCCGTGTAGTTTCACGACTCAAAACACACAAAAGACATCTCATAACAACACAATTACTTTCAATCACCGTTCGATCAAACAAGTAATCTTTTATCATACAACTTTCACAATGACGACTCTTGCTAACAAAGCGATTCTTTTGGGTGCTGACAATCGTCCACATATGTTGGAAAAAGATATGTACGATTCTTGGAAAAGCATAATGGAGCTATACATGATGAATAGACAACATGGACGAATGATCCTTGAATCGGTTGAAAATGGTCCACTCATCTGGCCTACAATTGAGGAAAATGGTGTGACTAGGCCAAGAAAATACTCTGAATTGACTCCTGCAGATACAATTCAAGTTGATTGTGATGTCAAAGAAACAAATATCATTCTCTAAGGATTGCCACCAGATGTCTATGAACTTGTTAGCAATCATCGAATCGCCAAGGAGATTTAGGAAAGAATTCAACTTCTCATGCAAGGAACTTCATTGACGAAACAGGAAAGAGAGTGTAAACTTTATGATGAATTCGATAAGTTTGCTTATAAGAAGGGGGAAACACTATGTGATTTTTACTTAAGATTTTCACTGCTACTCAATGACATGAACATCTACAATGTGAAACTGGAACAATTTCTAGTGAACACCAAGTTTTAGAATACTCTTCCTTCTGAGTGGAGCAAATTTATGACAGATGTCAAACTGGTTCGGGACTTGCACACAACTAATATTGATTAGCTTCATGCTTACTTGGGACAATACGAATTTCATGCAAATGAAGTGCGTTTAATGCATAAACGCAACTCAGATTCGTTTGCTTTGGTTGCAACCCATCAGATGACCTAGTCTCCTTATCAAACTCATTAGAACTCATACCAAAAATCTCAATTTCAACCACAAGTTTCCCTATATCAGTCTCCACAGTATCGATCACCTTATCAGTCTCAACAATACTCAAACAATCAATCATCAACACCTCTTTCAATCACTTATCCATCCAATGATTATCAATCATCAGTTAACCACAAAGTTTATTCTCCACCATCATCCATCCCTCAAATGAAATATGCTCCCATAGTTAACCAACAACAACAACATCAACCTGAATTTCCCCAACTAGACTCAGGTCTAACTGTTCCAGTGTTTAAGCAAGGTGACAATCCCATTGATGCCATCAACTATATAATGTAATTCCTATCAGCTGTCGTCACATCTCGCTATCCTACTACCAACAACTAGCTGAGGAATTTGTCAAACCATAGGAAACAAGCTACCATTAATGATGGAAGAGTGACTTTACAACCAGTACAGGGGAGGCAAATTTCTTTTGCTACAGGTACAAGTAGGACCTACACTC
>BQNB010101255.1:0-24513 GCA_026074375.1 Tanacetum coccineum | reverse complement strand
ACCCATCGCAACCATCACCTTCATCATCACCGACGCTCCATCACCACCTTCGCACCATCTCCATCTCACTACCGTCTCCATCTCAGCCGACCACCTCTCCACCGCGGATCTACCACCACTCTGCCGCCTTGTCACCACCTCTACACCGAAAACACCAACATCACCTGCCACTGCCATCCTCACCGCCACCACCATCGTGGTCTCGTCATCGTCGCCACCACCCTCACGCCATCTTCATTATCCCCACGCCAGATCTGCCACCATTTGACGCCATGCACCGCCCCCATCACCACTGTCGCGGCTGTCACAGCCGCGCACCACCACCACTTTACTCCTTTTAACTCCGAGTTTGGATTGGTTAAATGTTTTCTTAAAAATCTAATAATAATTTGTATGGTAGTGTTGTTTTTGTTGTTTCATTCTATTTGAATTAGCTTTCATTTGATCTTGTTTCGATTTGATTTACACGCCCACAAGGGGTGTTCGTTTCGCCACCGAGAACACCACAAGGTGGTGTTCGGTTCGGTTAGTCGCCACCACAGCCGCACCCTCGCGGTGTGGGGCTTGTGGTTATTTTTGATACCCAACTGGAAAACACGCCTGGAAAGGGGTGTTTGTTTCTGCGTAAAAACAGCCCCCCATGGGGTGTTTGTTTGCTGAATTTTCAGCCCAACAGGGGCGTTTGGATTTGCATTTAACAGCCCCAACGGGGGTGTTTGGTTCAGCAGTTAAAAGCCCATAAGGGTGCGTTTGGTTTTAATTATATTTAACATCTATGTAAATTGACAAGTTATAAATTAGTGGACGCGAAAATACTCGTGGTATTTATTGATGGAAAAGAGGAAATATTGAAATTTATATATATGGGAAACGTTATATAAACGGCAAGGTCATGCCGAAATTTATAAAAACTTATATATTTAGTATTTTCATTAAAAACTTTTATTATATTAAAAACCCGATAAATGGATAAAGTTATATAGTTTTAAGATTATAAAATTTTAATTATACAATAATCTGGTGAATAATCGAAAAATATACTTTTACAAATAAGATAATGTTTTAACTAAAACTCGTCCAGTAAACAAAATACTAAATTATAAAATATTATTTTATAATTCTTGACTAATAGGCAAAATAATAACTTTTGTAAAAACTTTTAATATGTCATTTATCTAATTCGAGACTTTAAAACGTATGTTTACTTTTAAGCAATAACTTTTTATTTATTTCATTTGGTGACTCGCGAACACGTGTCAAATTATGTTGTTTTAATTATTATCTCACGTCGTTTATACAATACTTTTCTTATACAACATATACGCCGCGCATTATATTCTTGTCTTATTTTCACAAGTGATATAATATGTATAGGTATAACATACTTTAACTCGTTCTTCGACTTCGTCTAATTACATATTCATGTATAATGCCCGCACGTAATATATATTTTCTTGTCTTTCATATGTAATATATACTTAATATATTGCATGTTTTGCATTTATCTTTTAAATGTTTTTCTTTATTATATAATTCAACATATGAACTATATAATTGTTCATTTTCCTATGTGATATATAAGGAATATATTACATACTTTGTTTTTACTTTTTCGACTTATCTTATTTAACCAACCACCAAACTCATACAACTTAAAAACCCAAATCCTTTATCAACATGTCACATTGATGTAATCATCCATCGGAAAACCCATGTACAACATCCTAAACTGGTGGGTCATAACCGTTAAGATTAATTGCAACTTCGCGGATGCGACAAGTTATCATTGACGCTACGTGGTTATTAGATTATTCGATTATTGCCTACGAGCAAGGTGAGTTCATAGCCTCGCATTTAAATCTTTTATATTTTTAAAACCCGCGAGGGAGATACATGCTTGTTTTAGAAAATCGAACACAGGTGATTTTATTATATGAACGTTGCTATGAGTGTATTGTTGTGGCCCTTCCTTCATGAACCGTCAATCACCGCTAACCGGTGAACGCTAATGCAATTATAATAGATCTATTTTGGCCTAACGACCTGTCTGACGGGTGATCCTTGCGAGGGCATACAGAGACATATTGTATTTAGTATTGGGAGTGTTACCACTCCGGGTTGGGCACAGTTAAGGTTCGGTTCGTGGCTCTAGCATCGTTGTGATTGTTCTATGAACTAAATGTTTTGCTATGCTTGTGTTCAAAATGATTGTTATAAGCTCTATGGATTCACTCAACGTTTTCGTTGACTTTTTAGCATGTTTATCTCAGGTATATGCTTGCTAGCTTGGATGGGATGGAATGCGGATATCGAAGGACGTGGACTTGGTGAACTTTGCACATATGATAAAATGTTTTCTTTTAAAGAAACTTAAACATGTTGTGGATTATTTTGAAATGAGTTTTTATAAAGTTATTGGGACCTTGTAACTCTGATCTTTTTAATAAAAATTGAATGTCGTTTACCGTGACTCGTGAGCTTATATTATGAAGTAGCACCCCAATGTTGTATTCTGCTGCGTTGTAAATTTGAGGGTGTTATAGATTGGTATCAGAGCACGAGTCATAGCGAACTAGGTCGTTTTTCAAAACCCGAACTATGACTGTTTTCGAAAAAATTTCACGAGTCGTTCACCGATGTCCGATATCCGCGCGCGCAATCCTTCCCGATCCTTTATGTGTTTTGTGCTAAGCCTTTAATTGTATACTTTATACCAAATGCGTGGTATAAATGGTAATTATATATATACGATACCCGTTCTTCGACGAACCGCTATACCTCTATATATGCCCTTCGAATCATCGCTACGCGCGTACTTTCGAGTTGTACTATTGATACTAGGTAATGTTGTTGCCATTATGTCATGATATGATTAATTTCGTGTATGCGTAATATATACGTTACGATATTATATAGATTTAAAAGCGTGGTTAGATTTTGGTTTTGGTTTGGTTGTTGTATTTTGAGCCGCGATTAAGGAACGAAGGAACAAGGCGAAACTATTTATTCTCCGATCTTTCTTGGTGAATCATCATAAGTAATTTCTATTACTAGTAAAATCATTATTTTCGCAATTTAATTCGTTATTGATAAATGCTTGTGATGAAATTCGTCGAACACTTGCTTAGATTAGTTCGAAAGATTTGTTGGGAAAAATTAACGATTTGAATATCTTGTATAGGTAGGTTTAAACTTGATATGAATTGATTTTTGAGTCAAAAATAAACTTCAACATTTGAAATAATTAATTAAAAGCTGACAGAATTTTTGAAGAGCGATTCGAGTTTCGAGTCAGTTTTAGCCTTCCGGCAAAACACAAAAGTTGTTCGGAATGTCGTTTTACCTTGCCGCCAGACTTGTTAATTTTAAAATCGTTTGTTAACGGGTCAAAAATGAAAGTCAAATTTTTTCATTTCTTTAAAAATAAAATAAGTTTCAGCAGAATTTTGTAAGAGCATTTTGGTCATTTTCTGTCGAGATTCAAATCTCGACTAAAACTAAAAAGTTGTTCGAAATAATGTTTTAGATAAAATCTTTTTAGAGTCCGAGTCACGAAAATGGGATATAACTTGTTAGTTTTGAGAAAAACATACATATAAGTTTATTAAAAAGTCAAACATTGATTTTAAAAGTCAATCGGGTAATTTGAATCTTGTTGAATAATTATAAAAATAATAAACTCTCATTATTATTACTATATGCGTTTATGGTATATAAGAAATTGATGTTAATAAAATATGACACAATTGTCGAGATTTTAAATCTAATTATTTTATCGATTATGATAATCCGATAACCGGACCTACTAAAAATAGAAACTTTCTAAAGTTGGAAACTCGACAAAGATAGAAAATCTCCAATGATATAACGTAATCTAAATACGTGAAAATGGTCGCTTTTACAATATGCTAAGTGATATTAATTAGAACGCGCAAGTGGATTTCTCATCGCATGCATGCTTGTATTATTTCTATTAAGGATATTTAAGATATATATCTAGTATTTTGAGGTACGTATGGTTCAGTAATACGTTATCGCTTCTCTGATTTTGCGATGCTACTATCGGGGCCTAAGTAGTCCTGTCGTTTGTTCACTTATGATCGTTATTACTTCAGCACTTGTGATGATGCTTGATGTTCATTTCATGATATATATGTAGATGTTGTTGTTGCCTCGAAACCCTTGTCACATCTTAGGAATATCTTGACTCCTAGCGTGAAAAATTTCAGTTACCAAATATATCGCCCGTTTACCTCATTCGATTACATTGATCCTTAATTCACTACTTCTTGTACTTGCTATGATCCTTAAATCCCAAACTGCCCTAATGTCCTTTTATGAACAATTTATTCCAAAAATATATAACAATATACGAAATGCTTTATCAAACTAAACACCAAATTGCGTCGATTTTCACAAGAAGACAAAGCAAAAATGTGTTTCTCAAAAATGAATGAACAATGGTTGACGTGTTTCTCCAAAAAAGAAAAAAATTTAATAATAAAAAATAAAATAATAATAATAATAAATAAATAAATAAATAAATATTTCTTTCCCATTTCTATGTCAAATGATTTACTTATTTTCAAGGATAGGTCAAAAACTTTTATCATCATATATGGTGTGTAATAATCGAAAAGTTTTCTTTTTGACGAGGACGGATGTGTCGTCGCTTGGTCCTCAATTATGCATAGCCTAGCTAACTATGCATAATTCAGGAAGAGCCACGCTGTGTCGGATTAATCGTCGCCTTTAAACTAGTGGTTTTGGATAAATGTTTGGGTGAGAACACTTCCAAATGATGGATCCTTATGCAAGTAATCCTATTCGATTCGATTTCGTAAAAACAAGTCTGAATTTTCTTGCGTTCCTTGAAATCTTTTCTTTCGGATGGTGTTGACTTAGAAAGTCACCATGACCGAATAATTCCGGAAAATATTTCCGTGTGTCACGTGTAACGTGTGAAATCCCATCTAAATCACAATGTTGGTGATGAAATACCAAGAAACCTGATACCGACACTGAGAAGAAATTTTAACAAGATCAGAAGACTGCCAAAGTGGATGAAAGCCGAATTCGAATAACTCCGAGGCTACTGAAGGAGACTTCTCCTACATCAAATGTATCTTACATTATCTTTCTTTCATTTTCCCTATATGTCGAACGACGTCCGTAGAGGAAAGTTTCTTCTACGTCAAACTGTGAATCATTCCTGTTGAATAAGCCGTAATCGTAAAGAAAACTTCTACCCCCGAAACGTATGTGTTCGGTCGTCTAATGTTACGGATAAATCCTACACAAGCTCGAGTTGTGAATTCGAGGTGTTTGATTTGTTCCCGTTCTGCCTTGTGAACTCGGATACCAACGTAGAGTGGTGACTCGGATACCAACGTAGAGTCACACAAGGATGGCTCAAAAGGAGAGCCTTCGGCGCGAGAGCCAAGCACAATGGTCGGATCCTACCGAATCATAGTGATGCCATCCGTCATCATTCTCCGTAGGGAACAAAACGGTATGCGATGGACAGTTGGAATTTGCCGACTTCGTGGCGGCAGATAAAAGACAATCCCGTTTGCCGTCTCCGTTTATTCAGTTGAGGAGTCCTTGTGCTTGACTCGATCCTCATTGATCGTCGATGGTCAACGACGGATAGCCATAGTTGAAAATTATGTGCAAAATTTTTGCTTGCTATGTGTTTGCGTGTTATGTGATTTTAGTCGAGTGGTCGTACGTTGTGCGAGCTCGAGGCGGCATTGTGAAATGACGTCCGATCGTGGGTAACGCGTACCCAGATTTTTAGCCCCCCGTTGAAAGACACGGATAAGGGTCCTCGACGCTCGTTGAAAGACACGAGACGGAGTCGGGTAGGAGCGGTCGCAATTGGTGTGCGAGCTCAATAAATCCACGGATGGAACCCGGGCCGGTGACGATCGTGCCTGGAGCACCGTGAAGAATGCTCAGGGTTTGATAATATAAGCAAACTTGACCATTTGATAGGGTATGGATCCGCGTGTGAGCACCCTACGATGATAAAAATCTTTTTGGATATGCATCCATGGCTATCAGGCCCGTGAACATCCTGTAACTTTAATAACTTTTCTTAGGCTGGTCTTAGCCGGAATTATTTATTGTTAATCATGGCTTGGCTATTTAGCAAGCATGAGTAACGTGATTGAACTGATTGATTGGCATGGTTTGGCTATTTAGCAAGCATGTCGTTATGTGATTATATGTGCTTAATGATAAGTACCTTATTTCGATTAATGCCGTAGTGCTTTCGATAGATTTATGTGTACTCCAAGTGATTTCCGCATCAGTGTGCTTTCTTTCAATTTGCATGGCTTGACGGTTAGCGAGCATGCAATTGCGTGATTTTGTACGCTTAATGATAAGCGCCTTGTTTTGAATAACGTTGTAACGCTTTCGATGGAGTTATTTTCACTCCAGACGATTTTTATAATGACGCAATCTCTTTTAGTGAGACCCGTTGGTCGATATGTGTTTTGATTTGATCGGTGTGATCATCGATGATTTTTGATTTAATTGTCGCTTTAAAATTTTTCTAAATGTGCCCGAGGTCGTATGACCATAATGTGAGAACATGTGAATTCATTCGAGAATGACACCTTTCACTCATTGCAAGTGAAACAGGGTCGAATAAAGCGATTAAAGCGCCGGGACGTCGCTTCCTAAAGGAGGGGAGAATGTGACAACCGTCAATTTTCAGAACCCTAAATGACTATTTTTCCCTTTGACTTTTCGGGTTGACTCGACTTTTGACTTTTATTTTCAAGTGAAAACAATTATCGCATAACTGATAATTTTTCGGAACTTATTTTGAGAATAAATCATAATTATTATTACATAATTTTCATCATAAATTTTTGACTTTTCAAATTATCTGACTTGAAAACGAGATCAACGCGTACCGACACGAAACAAATTAGATTTTATTTATTTATCGTAATTTATTTAATAAAAATATTTAATAAATTAATTATCATTTTATTTAAAAACGTTTATTATTAACGTGAATATTCGAGTTAACGATTTATTTTATGAATAAAGTTTACCCGTGATATCGGAGTCTAGAATAAACAAAGCAAACATTTTAAATGAACGTTACAAAATATTTATGAAATATGGTCGTGTAAATACTCGTTTTTATAGGAAAAATGATTTTGAAAACAATGGCGCAAGTTTCGTGTTTTAAATCATCCGTTAAGTACCCCAAACGAGTCCCGAATCATTATTTTATAAAACTATACAAAATAATTACAAAACCTACCCTTAACTATATTAAACTTTACATTCTTATTAAAACTTTCACATATATAAACAAAAACTATAACAAATTTTCTCATTTTATATCAAAACAAAACACACACTCAACCCTAATCACCTCTCCTCTCTCCCTCATAAAATCCGGTCCCCCTTTATTTCCGGCCACCGGAAAAATTTTCCGGCAAGGCGCCGCTGCCATCTCCGCCGCTGCCATCTCCGCCGCCTAGTGCCACCCCCTCAACCATAGACCCATCGCAACCATCACCTTCATCATCACCGACGCTCCATCACCACCTTCGCACCATCTCCATCTCACCACCGTCTCCATCCCAGCCGACCACCTCTCCACCGCGGATCTACCACCACTCTGCCGCCCTGTCACCACCTCCACACCGAAAACACCAACATCACCTGCCACTGTCATCCTCACCGCCACCACCATCGTGGTCTCGTCATCGTCACCACCACCCTCACGCCATCTTCATTATCCCCACGCCAGATCTGCCACCATTTGACGCCATGCACCGCCCCCATCACCACTGTCGCGGCTGTCACAGCCGCGCACCACCACCACTTTACTCCTTTTAACTCCGAGTTTGGATTGGTTAAATGTTTTCTTAAAAATCTAATAATAATTTGTATGGTAGTGTTGTTTTTGTTGTTTCATTCTATTTGAATTAGCTTTCATTTGATCTTGTTTCGATTTGATTTACACGCCCACAAGGGGTGTTCGTTTCGCCACCGAGAACACCACAAGGTGGTGTTCGGTTCTGTTAGTCGCCACCACAGCCGCACCCTCGCGGTGTGGGGCTTGTGGTTATTTTTGAAACCCAACTGGAAAACACGCCTGGAAAGGGGTGTTTGTTTCAGCGTAAAAATAGCCCCCTATGGGGTGTTTGTTTGCTGAATTTTTAGCCCAACAGGGGCGTTTGGATTTGCATTTAACAGCCCCAACGGGGGTGTTTGGTTCAGTAGTTAAAAGCTCATAAGGGTGCGTTTGGTTTTAATTATATTTAACATCCATGTAAATTGACAAGTTATAAATTAGTGGACGCGAAAATACTCGTGGTGTTTATTGATGGAAAAGAGGAAATATTGAAATTTATATATATGGGAAACGTTATATAAACGGCAAGGTCTTGCCAAAATTTATAAAAACTTATATATTTAGTATTTTCATTAAAAACTTTTATTATATTAAAAACCCGATAAATGGATAAAGTTATATAGTTTTAAGATTATAAAATTTTAATTATACAATAATCTGGTGAATAATTGAAAAATATACTTTTACAAATAAGATAATGTTTTAACTAAAACTCGTCCAGTAAGTAAAATACTAAATTATAAAATATTATTTTATAATTCTTGAATAATAGGCAAAATAATAACTTTTGTAAAAACTTTTAATATGTCATTTATCTAATTCGAGACTTTAAAACGTATGTTTACTTTTAAGTAATAACTTTTTATTTATTTCATTTTGTGACTCGCGAACACGTGTCGAATTATGTTGTTTTAATTATTTTCTCACGTCGCTTATACAATACTTTTCTTATACAACATCTACGCCGCACATTATATTCTTGTCTTATTTTCACAAGTGATATAATATGTATAGGTATATCATACTTTAACTCGTTCTTCGACTTCGTCTAATTACATATTCATGTATAATGCCCGCACGTAATATATATTTTCTTGTCTTTCATATGTAATATATACTTAATATATTGCATGTTTTGCATTTATCTTTTGAATGTTTTTCTTTATTATATAATTCAACATATGAACTATATAATTGTTCATTTTCCTATGTGATATATAAGGAATATATTACATACTTTGTTTTTACTTTTTCGACTTATCTTATTTAACCAACCACCAAACTCATATAACTTAAAAACCTAAATCCTTTATCAACATGTCACATTGATGTAATCATCCATCAGAAAACCCATGTACAACATCCTAAACTGGTGGGTCATAACCGTTAAGATTAATTGCAACTTCGCGGATGCGACAAGTTATCATTAACGCTATGTGGTTATTAGATTATTTGATTATTGCCTACGAGCAAGGTGAGTTCATAGCCTCGCATTTAAATCTTTTATATTTTTAAAACCTGCGAGGGAGATACATGCTTGTTTTAGAAAATCGAACACAAGTGATTTTATTATATGAATGTTGCTATAAGTGTATTGCTATAGCCCTTCCTTCATGAACCGTCAATCACCGCTAACCGGCGAACGTTAATGAAATTATAATAGATCTATTTTGGCCTAACGACCTGTCTGACGGGTGATCCTTGCGAGGGCATACGGAGACATATTGTATTTAGTATTGGGAGTGTTACCACTCAGGGTTGGGCACAGTTAAGGTTCGGTTCATGGCTCTAGCATCGTTGTGATTGTTCTATGAACTAAATGTTTTGCTATGCTTGTGTTCAAAATGATTGTTATAAGCTCTATGGATTCACTCAACATTTTCGTTGACTTTTTAGCATGTTTATCTCAGGTATATGCTTGCTAGCTTAGATGGGATGGAATGCGGATATCGAAGGACGTGGACTTGGTGAACTTTGCACATATGATAAAATGTTTTCTTTTAAAGAAACTTAAACATGTTGTGGATTATTTTGAAATGAGTTTTTATAAAGTTATTAGGACCTTGTAACTCTGATCTTTTTAATAAAAATTAAATGTCGTTTACCGTGACTCGTGAGCTTATATTATGAAGTAGCACCCCAATGTTGTATTCTGTTGCGTTGTAAATTTGAGGGTGTTATAACACTTGACTCTTTCCATTCAATTGAGCTAGTCGTTTCAACTAGTTAACCACAAGTGATTTTTCTTGCAATTGAGCTTTTAGATCATTTATCTCAAAAGATTTGTTGTTGATTTCTGTAATCAAAGAAGCATCATGTATTTTCCAAGATTTATCACAAATCATTTTCTCTTTGTTATGTTGCAAAAAAAGTTCAAGAGAAATGCAATATTCCTCAAGTTTTGCAAAACATTTTGTTAGCTCGTTAAATGACTTGTTTGATTCTTGTTGGTTCAAAAGCTCAATTTAAAGACTTTTACAACTTGCACAATTATCAACTTTATGCAAAGAACGCAGAAAAGTACACATAACATCACACAAGATATTTTCTTCCAAGAATCGAACATTGTTGATTAGAAGTTGTTTCTTTTCAATCTCAAAATATTTCTTTTCCACAGAACATTGGTCAGCCTCATCTTTCATTTGTGTAAAAATTGCTTTCATTTCATGAACTTATTTGTAAAGACCCAGTTCAAAAAGTTTGAAAGATTCTCGAAGGTTTTTGAAAAATGGTATGACGTCTTCTTCGAAAGACCCTTTTATATGCATTACTCCCTAATTTCCCACTTGAACACCAGAAAGAACAGTTGTGTTTGTGATGCAATCATCAAATTTTTCAAGAAGATCTTTTGCATTTTGAAGATTCACTTTTACCATACTGGTTGTTGGAAGTTTTTTAGGAAAAACTTTTGTGGGTGTTGGTTTTACAATTGACACAGATGGATTTGGTTTTGAAACTGGTGACCAGTAGACTTGTTCTGCTAATAACTATTTTTGTGGAACAAAATACTCATAGAGTTTATTCAATTTCGCATAATCAATCAGTTTATCATCATTTTCTTCTTGTTTATCTTTCATTTTTAACCGATGCTCTTCAGCAATTATCAGCATTTCTTCGAAATCACACACATAAATTGAATCATGTTTCTCAACTAAGACTTTGGCACTGTACAATACAGGTTGTTTCCGTTGAGCTTTTAGAAGATACAAAGGATTTTGATAACCAAGAGCAGTTTTGTGAGCATCATCATAAAAAACTTGAGGTTTGGTTAACATATGCATTGTTTGAACAGTTTGACCCATTTTGTAAACAATATTTTGAAGCCTTTTCTTTTCTTTTTCCAAAACCAAAATATCATCGATGTACTTATCTTATTTTTGAGATGACTCATTTTTGAAATTTTCAAAGTCATTTTTCAGAGAAGAATTCATATTAGATAAAACCTCAAATTATTATTTTTGTGTAATGACTTGTTTTTCAAAAGCATCAACTTTTTGATTACGATCAACAATTATTCCTCCCATTTGAGAATCTAAATGCTCTTCTCTTTTTGTGAAAAATTGTTTAGAATTTTGTCTTTCTTCTAAAACTTTGACCTTTTCTTTGCATCGTTCAAGCTCACTAGATAATGATTCTTTCATACTTTTATTCTCTTGATTTACCGTGTTACATCGTTCTATTTGATTTTTCATTTGTTCAATTACAAACAATATCGTAGCATTATCTTGTTCAGGAGGAGGAACATATTGAGCAACATCATTTTCAATAGTGACCATATAATTAGCATAAGAGATAACATTACTGTCACTCATAAGTTCATCATATGAATCATCATTAGAAACTAAGTGTTAAGTATATTCTGTCTCTTAAGCAATAGAGTTAAGCACATCAGTCTCATGATAATTGTCGTAATGTGGTACCTCATAGAGTATGTCTGAATCATAAGTTGGACCAATTGTGTCTCCATTGATTGATGCTGCAGGAGAAAGACTTTCCATGAAGATTTCACTTGTAGTAGCTTCATCATCACAGTCTAAATCAAATGCATCTATATGATCTTCCTTAAAGTTTGATCTTGTGAGTAGCTAAAGATCATCATGGTCCAAATCTATTTCTTCCAACCGATCAGCCAAAAAATCTTGTTGCTCTTCATGCAAAATCACTCTAGATTCTTGTGCTTAAGAAAGTAACATCTTCTCCTTAAACCATTTTGAGTCTTTTACCCTCTTCTTTGCAGTACACTGATTAACTATATGACCCTCGCCCTTGCAATTATAACACCTGATTGCTCTTGGTTGGTTTGCCTTCACATCTCCAACAGTGTTGATAACCCTTGTTCCCGTAGCTTGACTCTTTCCCATATTAACCACATAACCCTGAGACTGTCGTCCTTGAATGTTTTAAACAGTAACTCTTCCATCTTGAATTATTGCTTGAGTTCTTGGATTAGACGAAGTTCTTAGTTGGTTGTTTATTGGTGGAAATCTTGAGCTAATAGCTATACTGGGAAACATCATGGCTTTTTTGAGACTAGCTATTGGATCATTAGTTGGAAGAAATGATGGTACAACAAATCCTAAATCAAGTTGTGTTGGCGGTGGTGATGGTTGTTGTGAAACAACTGGTGGTTCATAGCTTTTTTGTGGAGCTGAATGAATGATTTGTTGTTGACTTGATGGAATGATACGTTGATATGATTGATATGTTTGATATGGTTGATGTGGATTGTATTCAGCTGGTGGATTATATTGTGATCTTTGACTGCTGTAAGATGGATGTGGATTGTAGGTGTTAGGAAGTAAAGCAAGTAGATTCGGATATCGTTGTCGCATTTCTCGAACTTCTTTGGCCTCATTCTCATTGTGTTTGAGAAATGCGTACAGTTGATCAAAGTTGACTATGTGAAGATCTTTTGCTTGCTTAGCAGCTGTGACAAACCTACTCTATTCCGGCTGAAGATGATTCTTCGTATTGACTTGAATTTTTGTCATGGTCATCCCGATGATATTCATATCATTGATCAACTTAGCATATCTCAAGTAATACGAGTGAATCGATTCTCCTTTCTCAGACGTAAATCTATCAAAATCATCATATAGCTTTGACTCACGTTCTTGAAGTGTCAGCTCCATGCCTTCCATCAATTCCTTGACCCGATCCCATATTTCGTTTGCTGTTTTGTGATGTTTAATAAGAGTGCAGATGTCAACAGGTAACCCGAGAAGAAGGATGTTAGTATCTTTGATGTCACAACTTTTCCTCAACTTTTCTTCAAGAGTAAGATCTTCCAACGTTTGTGGACGTTTTTACTCTAGAGAACCTTCAGTTGCTAGAATAGTAATCTTCTTGTTGAGTTGAAAACGACACTTTTTGATTGAATCAATTAACATCTCGCCATTTTCCTTCCCTTAAATGTAAAGCCATATACGAGTCTTCCAACTATTATACATGCCTTTCTCGAGCATAGGGGTTGGTTTTCAACACCCGTAACAATAACATTTTCAGCCATTGTCGCCATTGAAAACATTGATGTTTTATGAAATGATAATAGTAATGATCATTTCAATGATTAGGAAGTGTTATGTTGTGTTGTTGTTGTTGTTTCAAGTGATTATATGATTATGTGTTGTACTTGTGTTGTTTAAAGTACTTAAAGTCCGTAAATTCTTGATCTTTGGTAGTCTCAAATCTCAAATCTCAATCTCAAGTGAAATAAGCTAAACCATAAATTTTCTCCTTAAATCCCAAATTAGAAGTTTAAATAGCAAATTTTGATTTGAAATTAAATCGCAAATGGTGGTTTTGAACTTAAATCGCAAATGGTGGTTTTAAACTTAAATCACAAATTAGAATCTAAATCGCAAACCTTGGTTTGTCCTTAAATCGCAAAAATTGAGTTTCTTCTTAAATCGCAAATCAGAATTTAAACCGTAAGATTTTGGACTTGACCTTAAATCACAAACAGTTTATTTCGCAAATCTAAACTGCAAATGGCTAAATCAAAAATTGTGAAGATAACTTTTAAATCACAAATGCAAAATCGCAAAATGCTATTTCACAAAATCTTAAATCGCAAAATTCTTTCCTCGATCTAAACCGTAATGAATCGCAAGAAAATATTTCACAAGTTTGTAATTTGTAAAATGTTAAGTTACACAACCTTGCGCAATCCGTACGATTGTTTAGATCGATTAGATTAATTGTGTAACCTCTTTTAAGTCACAAGTCACTAATCACAAACCACTTGAATCATAAAAGTGCTATATCACAAATTTAAATCATGTTTTCAAATTCTAAATCACTTTTTATAAAACAAATTTTAAACCATTTTAATCTTAAACCTTTCTGCCAAAATATGTATTATATGATAAACACTTTGATAATAATCGAACTTTTGTAGTTAAATCACAAACAATTCGAAAAGTTTAACAAAGTTTAAATCACAAAATACAATCTTAACAAAAAATTTAAAAACACCACTAAATTATCCCATAGCTCTTGATACCAATTGTAGTATTCATACAATTACTATATCATTAACACACAAGATTACTTAGAGTTTTAGAGAGAGAGGGAGAAAGGAGAGTCGATGAAACTAGAGAGAAGAGACAAAAATGATGATAAACCGATTGATTATGCGAAACTGAATTAACACTATGAGTATTTTGTTCCACAAAAACAGTTATCTGCAGAACAAGTCTACTGGTCACCAGTTTCAAAACCAACTCTATCTGTGTCAATTGTAAAACCAACACCAACAAAAGTTTTTCCTTAAACACTTCCAACAACCAGTATGGTAAAAGTAAATCTTTAAAATGCAAAAAATCTTCTTGACAAATTTGATGATTGCATCACAAACAGAACTGTTCTTTTTTGTGTTCAAGTGGGAAATTGGATGGTCACATACGTCTTAGTATGTAATCGAACTTATTTTTATAGCTAGTACCGAAATACAAGGATCCCAAGCACACTATACAAACTATCAAAAAAGATCGTGAATTAAACTATAAGATCATAACATATCAAACTAAAGTTTCTTAAACTAATTAAATGCCGAAAATAATGAATTTAATACAATAAATAATATAACACCAATAGATAGAAGTAAGATCAAATCAATTATAAATGAATAATGAAATTAAATCAAACTTTAATTGTTAAAGTGTGTGTACATATGGTGCTAAATCATTGCTCTTGATCCTCTACTTGAATGCCATGGCTTAAGGGTTTGCCTTTCGTTGTGAATATTTCGATCTCTTTTTTTGTTTCGTTGATCGGCTCCTAAAAGCAACCAATGGGAATAATCAATGAATTGTTATTCAATTGGTATATATATGCTATTGAAACTTCCTACAAATTGTCTGTAAAAGGCCCGTGGAGTTTTACTTCTTTTCCATTCTTGGTCCTTGTGCCATATTTTCTCCGTTGAATACATATATCAAACATCATATGAATTGCCCGTGTTTAGTCCCTGGAGTTAACTCAGCTTGGTGTCCAAGGTACTCATTACGGCGTAAGTCTAACTAGTCGCTTACGCTATATCGTTATGATCATTTGGGCTTCGTAATTCTTCATGACTACGGCGCAAACAATGCGAGCTTGCTACGCCATAGTGGTCTTGATACATTGAGGGTCAACTAGTCTTCATAATGTATTAAGAGTAGAGACCTCGTCCCATCTACGTTGTAATGACGCTGCATCTAGACTTTAATAAATTATGTTATGATAATGTCTACGGCGTAGAGACCTTGTCTCATCTACGCCTGATGCGTATTTTGTTTTAAACTATTTTACCAAGTTTTAAATTTATATATCTCGTTTCACCTTAATGTTACAAACGTACTAACGAGTAGAGAACCCGATCGTAAATAGTGTAGGTTTGGTAAATCTGAGGTTGTTCCCAAGAGTAGTTTAATAATGAAGTAAGATTTTTGAAAGAAAGAGAGAGTGAATGATAATGCAAGGTAATAATAAGCAGAGAAAAATATGCTAGATTAGAAGGCATACTACCCTTGAATTAAACTAATTAGTTCCTGACTCTTCTTTCAGTGCAATGTACTATTATAATTTTTCAAGGTGACACTAAACTTTAGAAAGACATCCTGGTTTAGCCTATGATTCCTAGGTGTAATGAACCCGCGAGGGGAATTGACCTATTCCTAGTTCACAATGGTTAATTCCTCTCTTAGCTTGAGATGAACAGTAACCAAGACTCAATTGTGATTCACGTCAAATACCATAGCTAGTTCCTATGATAAAAGCTCACTTCCTGCGGAAGTGAGGGTCAAGATTATACTCAAGTCAAGCTTAGCGCATTTAATGCATAAATATTAATTTTGATCTTAAAATAAAGGGAACGCCTAATGGGTGTAAGCAGAACGACCAATAAGAGTGAGTACTTCAATTGGAGAATAAAAAACACTTGAGTGAAAATGGTAGTTCTGCACGCAAGGCTTTCACAACCTCTACTCAAAACTAAGACTAAGACTTTACGTCAATAGCAATAACCAGATAACTATAATAATGCAGGAAATGTAAGGATCTCGAAAAGGAATAAACAAAGATAGTATTTAAGGATGATTACACCATGTTCTGATCTAGGATGATGTATAGAACAAGCATGGTAAACATGTTCGAGATACAAAAACTTTTAAATCTAATCTTGTCACTTGTTACATGGTTTCTTTATTCTTCCTTCCCAATTCTAACTATTTATGACGAAAGTTGTTTTTCTCCCAACCCTTGTATGAGCTGTAGGAAGGGAGATATATCCAAATGAGCTAGGTTTCGTGATTTATATAGACTTCGTGGTGGTTACGGCGTAACCATAAGTAACCTTTTACACCGTAATGTTGCTGACATGGACTTCATGATATAGGCTTAAAATATGTTATGGGGTAATCGTATAGCTCTTGTTACACCGTAAGTATGACTAGGATATGTAATCCATCTTGAACGCGGCTGGTTATGGCGTAATCGTGAGGAAGCATTTACGCCGTAACTATGGTTAATAACTGATCATGCTTGAATGTGGTTATGGCGTAACTCCTGCGGGGATGTTACGCCGTAATTGCCCTTGAAAACCTTTGCCCGCTTGTTCCCTATGTCTAAAACCTGTGTTTCTTGCTCCAATGCTTGTATTCTTTCTAAAAACAAAATATAAAGTGATTAAGTATCGTTTTTCAGGTATTTATACAATATTTACAAGCATATTGATGGGGATTTCAATACTAAAAAGTATTAACTATTTGATGTTATCAAATATCCCCCCACTTGATTTCTACTTACCCTTAAGTAGACTATTAGAATAATTTATAAAAGGATTTCCCTAATTTAACTTAGAGAAATAAATTCATAATTTACTTATGCTAGAAAATATCAAAGCCGAACACCTCACAAAAAAGGGATCAAAAATCACTCAACTCTCATTCTAGTCTAAGTGTTTCATTTTTCAGGGTGATCACTCAACTGCACTGTCATAGCATGTATTCTATCATAGGCTTGAAAAGTACACAAATCTCCACCAGCTAGAATTAGAGTCTAAACAGCTCTTAAAGGCAACAAGGGTGGCACATAGGTTTAACAGAGTGAACCATTCTTTGAATGCAATCTTAATCAAAAGCGTTGCACCAACAAGGGCGACGAAACTATGCATACACATCTGTAACGACGGATGAGATATGTATGATTGCTCACTCCTTTATTCGAGCAAAACCAAAGGTTAGATTGGAGAATGATATAGGGTGGGATAAGACATGGGATACACATTAATTGGTGTTAAGTAAAATACACAAAATAAATAGTCTAAATAATCTAAGGTTGTCATAACCAGCTACCGTCCATCCATAAGCTAAAGTATCCAAGTCCAAAAATATGATCTTCAATAATAGGCTACTAGCTCTATTCTTCACAATCATACAGATGGCTTATAGTTGCACCATCTTCATATCTTTAGCACACAGATGGCTTATAGTTGCACCATCTTCATATTTTAGTACTTTGTTGGTTTTATAACACGTAACCAACATGTATATGCTACGAAGGTTTATATCTTTTTATTATTGCCCTTATAGCATATGATACAATATACATATCCCCCCACTGAGATGAACAATATCAAAAGTAATGATATCGGGGGGTCTTCATAGATCAAGAGTGATAAGTCTTCAACGAATAAGCAAAATTTTTGAACCCATTTCCCTAAACCATAGACTTAAGTAGCCAGAGATTTCAACACAAGGAAAATTTAGACTACAGGGCTGGCTAAGGCAAAATGGTGTAACGATATATAAACATAAAGGGTTTAAACAAGGATTGGCTTGACAAGGTGATCTAGGGGTATCTTGCACTAAACATGAGTGTAACAAAGGGTTTTACACAGGAGGTCGACAAGTCAGTGTAACAAGTCAATAAACACACACATATAGGCTGTTTGGTGAATTCCTAAGATATTTCCTTCTCGAACTGTCTATTCCTGCTAATCAATTATGTCTTGAAATGATGTACAAGCCAAGTTCTAAAGTCTACAATACTATCGGCACACTTATATTTTTGGTGGATTTTTTTATAATAGATGAAAATAGAATCATTAGGCTAAACCTCACTGTAGAAACTAGAAGGGGAGTTGAATAGTTTTTACAGTTTTTAAAATTAAAACTTAGATCGTCAACTTATGTAAACTCGAGAGATATACACAAGTGTATATTATCGTGATGCAATAAGTGAATAAACAATCTATGAAATATGAACAAGTAAAGATAAGAAAGATCAAACCGATGACATAATAATTTATAGTGGTTCGGCTACGAAGCTCCTCTTCGCCCTACTCCACTACCAAAGTACCCAACTTGAGAGTTATCTTCACTATGTCAACAAGCTCCCTTTAGGCGGAGAAAACCGTACACGTCGCTTACACTTTTTCCAGTACTAAGCTAAATATCGAGTTCTACTTCGAGATAGAACCAATCTAACACACTATGTATTTTATGGCCTAAATACTAACCTATCATACACATATGATATATACAACACACTACACAAGATATACAAGATGAATGATTATCACAAACGTGATGACACAACTAAACTATTAACACTTAAAGCTTGACGTCTTCTTGAGTGTTCTTCACGAAAGAGTGGAATACGTTGATCACTTGTAATGGATTATATAACAAGTATAATGATCAAAGAATATAAAAGATTAAATATGTGTGAGAAAATATTTGTCAAGAGTTGTTTAAAATGAAAGCTTGAGGTTGGTATTTATAAGCAACCTTTTGAAATTCAAATATGTCCCGGGGGTGATACGTGCGACTCATGGATCTCCCATACCCTGGATCCGTCCAGTGTATTTGGTAGATCTGTGGGTGGAGCTAGGACAACATTTGTCATTTTGTGATTAACCCAAAATCTATACAAAATATTATTTTGTACTTATTAAAACTAGTTTAATGGATTCTTCTAGAAGAAAATATTTCTTATCATGAATAAGGAAAGATTTTCTCAATCTAGGAAGATTTGGAAAGATTGTTTCCACTTATTGTTAATCTTATTTTGTCTTACATGATTAATATAACTAGCTTATAATTAATCATGTGTTAACTTAAATTATTTGATTAGAAAAGATTTATGCAAATGATAATATTTTTCTTTGATCATTAACTATGTTTAATAATGCCATATTCATACCTTAAGTGATTTGTCGGCGTCAAGTAAACTTTCGACTATATAATTTTTTTACGTAAACTTTTACGTAATATGACATTATATTTATTATTATCAAAACATGAAGATCATTAAATATAAATATCATTTTTGCGCGAATATTTGTATTAACAATTATGGTGACAACATTCAAAGTTGACACTCTTTATATGAAATACACTCTATGAGATCATTTATATTGGTCATGAAGGGAGTTTATATCCATACTACAGTAAAATACACATGGGCTTAAATTTTAATAATTAATACAATCTCATCCTCGTCTAAGTTCAAATCACAGACCCTCGTTATATAAGACATAATCATTTAAACATTATTTCTTTGATGTTTTAGTGAATTTATTTATAATGCCTAAAGAATTTTCACTTACACTTGCATATAATCGAACATTATAATTATAAGTTTATATGAATAAAGAAACTTAATCTAATCAAAACCACAAATCGATTTGATTTTAATGATATAAAATCAAAGATTAAAACCTTGAAAAATATGCAACAAACCTGATAAAATATTCGTCGATTCGGGAATTGAATTTCAACCGAATATATTTCGATTGTTAAGGCTGCTAAACTGAATTAGGGTTTTTAGATTTTATGAATTGTTATGTTTATTTGATCGTTTGAATTAGGTTTTTCTCTTTGAACGAACGGATGGATGATGATGTTATGTGTTTTTTTCTTTATTTACACTTTAGTCTCAGATAATTAATTATTAAATTTTAATGTGTATCTTCTGTGTTTTCAAGATATAATATGTAAAACCGAATTTGTAATATTCTTTTGTCAATAAAAAAAGAAATAATGAGCTTTAATCATTTTTTATATCTAAAACAAAAAATCTAAATAAAAAAATTATTACTTAATAAGGAAAGAATTGATTTATTTGAAATACGAAATCCACACTTGAGGTTTTCCTTTACTATATAAAATATATGATATGTAACATCAATTGCAACGACTGCTCTACCAGTTGGAAAATTTTAAAAACCATAAATATAAAAGGTGTAAATTGTTTATCTGCTTTGGTTTTCTTTGAGCTATGGTATAACCGTATAAGTGTATAACTACATAAAATGTATTAAAAATACACATATGCATGAGAAGATTAAACAACAAAAAATAAAAAATCAGAAACCAAAACATTGATAACACAGAGTTATAGACGTAATAAAAGATAGACTGTGTTTGATATTATTTTTCTTTTCATATGTTAGTCAACGACTTTGGAGGTGGCTGACTATACAAATACTAGAATATCAGCATTTGGACTTCATATTATAAAGGATAGTTGAGCTCATTGGAGGGGACCTATCACCCGCTAGCTAAGGGCGGACTCAGGATTTTCATAAAGGTGTTATATATTTTTTTTTCATAAGTACCAAATTTTAATCTAAACACTATATAAATAGTAAAAATGACAAACTAGTCAATAAAGTACATTGTCTCTTACTATTGACCTCTTCGACGTTTCGAGCCTTGAAAGCGCTTCATCACATCTTTATTTGTGACATTTGCAAATAATTCTTTTTTTTATGTTACAAATTAAAGCATCATTCATGTAGGTTGTGGACTAGGTTGGAGAACTAGAACTTCACCTCCACTGTGACTAGGAACATGTTCCCAAAGCTTTCTATATCTTTTCATAGTTCATATAAGAAACATTTTAAATAAAAATAAGAAAATAATCATACAATTAACCTTTTAAATCTAAAAATGATTATGATATACACTAGCATTCATGTTGGTTGTTATGAGCCCAAAACAAGGTAAAGATAATCACTGCCTAACTAATTACCAATGAAGGTTACGGGATATCACTTGAAGTTGTGTAATCACTTTTCAAAGAAGATTATTCGATCCTACGCCTGGGTTGCACGAATACCTTCTTGGGATAAAACTAAGTGCTTGTTCTTGTTTTAGGCACAAATCAAGAACCCTTCGTTTTTAAATGTTTATGTTTTCTGTGTTATGTCTCATGCAATTGTGATCTCCTATTTATAGGAGATATACTCAAACCTTAGTCAATGGAATTATAAGAGATTAATAGCTCATTAATCTCTTTCATAATTAGCTTCCATAATTGTAGGAATTAGTGGTTACATGACCAATTTAAATGTGGTCATTTAATGCAGTCAAACAAATGTTATACCGAATAATCTAACAGATTAGATCTAATTAATTTGAGTTTATTGGGCTTTTTATATCTTTACAATTATACGAGGCATGCAGACCCGTGCGTTGCACACGGGTTGTATCTAATTGTTGAATGCGTAAGGTTTGCGTGAGTTGGGTAGTTGTAAGTATGCTGGTGCATGTAATTGAAACGTGACGCGTAATTTTTAGGTAAGTAGCTATAAAATAATTTGAATTAATGGAAGCTTAAACGCATATGGCTCTTTCAAAATAAGTCTAAAAAACATGAAGCCGTTTAATCAATGTAATAGAAAACCTGTTAGTAAAAAATAAACTTTTGCTTGTGTCTAAAACTCAAGTTTTTTAGATAACCAATATTTTGCTTGTGGTCTAAAACTGGAAGTTTTTTTATGATAACCCTAATAGTTTCTTCTAAAAAAATACACACAACATTAATTTTTAGATAAAAGTGATAGCGTATGGAATCTCCATTGACCTTTGGTGTTTTTTTAGGTTGGGGAATCAATTTGTTTTTTTGGAATCTTTAAGATGTTTCTTAAAAGTATCAAAATTGGTTTTTTATTAATATGATTATTGTTACACACGGGCGGTTCAAGGGTTTAAATTTCAAATTTTCTTCTAAAAAAATACAACATTTTTATTAATATATTAAGGGTAAAGTTTGGATAGCTTATGATTCTCATAACTATGGTTGTTTTTTTAAAGTGGGATTCAATTTGTTTTGGGAAATTCTTAAGGATGTTTCTTTAAAAAGGCTACAAAAATGGTTTTTTTTATATATTTTTTATTGTACCACACGGGTCGGTTTCACGGATTTTAAATTTTCAATTCACTTTTGTATAAGCAGAGAAAAACAACTTTTTATTTTTTTAAATTGATCCCAATATCGTGGAAAAGGAAAAACCTTAATAAAAGGAGAAAGGATCAGAAACCATAAAATTTTAATTATATTGGGATCCAAAATTATTAGGATATTTAAAGAACTTTAAAAGAAGTCATTTCTTGGGCCATTGTGATTATTTCCTCTTATAAAATCACAAACTAAAAGTTTCACCAAGTATACTTTGATAGGTTGTTTCATGAAATTGGGAATAAGAAAAAGCCAAAGTTCTGACTTTAGTTATTTAAAATTTTTTTTAATTATCACATCCATAAAGGCCTCTCCAAGAGCCTTTATAATGGCATTTCTTGCATTTCCACGAGAGGAAAACGATAAAAAAAAACAAATCAAAGGCATCGAAAAAATATTAAGAGTATTTTATAATATCTTAAACTAAAGGTTTGTTCTTAAATTATTGGGGCCATCCATGGGCTGGGGCATGGAATTCCAATTGGGCTTTCATTAGTTATTTAAAGCTTTTATTCTTCTATATGATTTAGCAAAATTATTTTAAATTTCAGGTTATGGATTAAATCTATCTTTATTTATATGTCAACTAGCTTCAAGGCCCGTCCGATGAGCGACTAGCTTTATATATAATCTATTTAAAAAATCCTTAATAGAGGGTAGTAAATAAGCTTGATATGTATCTGAGGAAACATCAGGGTTCCAGTATTCTTTAAACCTATCTTTTTCCCAAACTCTACAGGTTTCGTTCACATCCACATTTTCCGTAAAACCAAAACATTGTAATTTTTTATGGAAGTTTAAGGTTATAACTGGGACCCCATGGAGGATAGCACTGTTGGACTACTGCACATCAGGGATTGATTATTGTATAATTAATTAACTGAAAATCTCAAACATCTGTATTATGAAAATGATAATTCGGTTTATGCCTTTATCTATCCCTTATAAAGGTCGGCTACATGGTATTGGAGTATACCTTATCACAATGAAGGCACGTAATAAAAATTTATCTATAAAATCTTGATCTTTAAATAGTTATAAGTACTTTGGTTTCATCACAACCAAAAGTTGGTAATTCGGTCTTCTAACAAATTTTTCCATTTTATTTAAGGGGGCAACAACTGTTTTTTTATAAAATTAATAGGGGCATTTACCATTTACATTTATGTCCTTACAAAAGTTCAATATTACATCAATATCCTTTTCAATTTTTTAATTACGTCATTATCCTTCATTAACTTTTATAATTACATCAATATCCTTCCTAAACTTTTATAATTACATCAATATCATTCATACACTTTTGAAATTACATCAATATCCTTCACAAAATTTTAAATTCTCATATACATCAAAAAAATCAACATGTTTTCTCATCAATCGAGGCCAAATATGCATATGAACAAATAAATATATATGAACGATATTTTTTTTCATATTTAGATCCAAACTTTTGTAATTATATCAACATGTTTTTTTGCCATTCGAGGCTAAAAAGTATATATGAATAATATGACCATGATCAATATAAGAGATAAATAATAGTTTCATAATCTAAAATTAATATAATTATAATTTAATTGATTTTTGGACATACATATCCTTCTTAAAAGTGTGAGAAGGATATTGATGTAATTAATTTTCTTAATAAGGACGTTAATGTAATTATAAAATTAAGAAGGATATTTATGTAATATCAACTTTTGAGAAGGATATACATGTAATTCTCCTATTTATATAGCGGTTGTACCATTGTACAATGTTTATGTGTATGCCAACCAAATTTTCACGTAGCATAATAAACTTAAATATTATAAGAAACATTGTGGTCACTAAATGAAATGTTGAAAACCAAAACAATGAAATTATAAAAGCATTCTTAATCATACATA
>BQNB010101254.1:0-16021 GCA_026074375.1 Tanacetum coccineum | reverse complement strand
CTTATTTAAACAAATGTTTTTGGTCAATTGTAGAATCATGGCTGCAAGGAACACACATTCAGGAGTAAACAACAATGTCGACCAGACCAACAATGTTGCTGGATTGGCAGACCTCCTCACCTAAATCATTGCAAACCTTAATACAAGACGGACCAACGACGGAGAAGGTTCCTCTAACGCTGGAAATAGATGTAGCTATAAGAAATTCATGGCTAGCAATCCTAAGGAATTTTATGGCACTGAAGGTGCCGTTGGTTTGCTGTCATGGTTTGAAAGTGTAGAGTCAAAGCTCAGTATCACCAAATGTGCTGAGGGAAATAAGGTTGAGTATACTGCTTGTCTGTTGCAAGGTCGAGCATTAACCTGGTGGAGCACCCAGGTGCAGATACGAGGGCTTGAAGCTGCAAATGGTTATCATAGGAGAATTTCAAAAAGTTATTGACAAAGGAGTATTGTAGGAAAGATCAGGTGCAAAAACTTGAATCCGAGTTTTAAAACCATATGATGATAGGAAATGAGATTGACAAATACATGGCCAGCTTTAATGAGCTGGCCAGAATGGTTCCTCACATGGTCTCCACCAAAGAGAAAATGGTTGATCGTTACATTTGGGGTTTAATCCCTAAGATCAGAAGGATGGTCACCTCATCCAACTTAATAACCCTGCAAGCTACTGTAGGACTGGCTTACCGTCTGACCAATGATGTGGTTAGATCTAGTTAGGTGTCGAAGGGAAATGACAATGGAAGGAAGAGGAATGAAGACCAGCAAAGAAACCGAGGTCATAACTAGCAAGATAAGAGGCAATGAGTGACCAAAAACTATGGAATGGCTGCCCAAAAGCCATGACCATATGCGGGCCCACACCCTAAGTGTTCATATTGTAACATGCGTTACTCAGGGAACTGCCAAAGTGTGACAAGTGCAAGCATACGGGTCACCTTGCTAGGAACTGCCAAAGGGCGGCATACTATGAATGTGGAAGTTTTGATCACCTCAGGAATGTTTGCCCGAGGTTGAACCGAGCTCCCAACAAGAACAACAATAACAATGTTAAAAATCAGAGATCACCAGCCCGAGGTCGAGTTCATGTGATTGGAGTTGGGGAGACAAGGCAGAATCCTAATTTGATGACTGGTACGTTTCTCTTAAATGGTCACTACGTATCTGTTCTATTTGATACTAGGGCTGATAGAAGCGTTGTCTCGTTAGAGTTTAGACCACTACTTAATCAATAATCCGAGTGTCTAAAAGATTCTTATACTATTGAATATGCAAATGGCTATGAGTATGAGGCTAGGGAGATATTGCTAGATTGTAAGCTGAATTTAACCGATAAGATATTTGACATTGACTTAATCCCGATTGAGCTAAAAAGTTTTAACATGGTAATTAGAATGGATTCGTTTACCAAAGTCCAAGCCAAGATCAATTGCCTCGAGAAAGTTTTAAAAATACCTCTTAAAGGTGGAAAAACTTTAATTATGCAAGGAGAGAAACCCGCGAGAGATTTAAAGATCGTGTTGGCTATTAAGATGCACAAGTACTTAGAGAAAGAGTGCTTCGCGTTCTTGGCACACATTGTAGAGAAAGATCCGAAGGTGAAGCTCATCCAAGATATCTAGTAGTGAGAGATTATCCGAAAGTTTTTTCTAAAGATTTGCTTGGACTTCCTCCGCCTAGGCAAGTCGAGTTCCAAATTGATCTAATACCAGGAGCGGCATCTGTAGCAAAGGCGCCATATCGTTTAGCACCATCAGAGATGCAAGAATTATCAGAGCAATTAAAGGAACTTTTGAGCACAGGTTTAATCAGGTCAAGTTCATCCCCTTTGGGAGCTTCAATCCTCTTCGTTAAGAAGAAAGACGGAGCAATACGTATGTGTATTGATTATAGGGAATTGAACAATCTGACAATTAAAAATCGGTATCCACTTCCTCGAATTGATGACCTCTTTGATCAATTGCATGGCGCCAAGTACTTCTCAAAAATCGATCTTCGATCAGGGTACCATCAGTTGAAAGTTCGTGAGGAAGACATTCCCAAGATGGCCTTTAGGACGCGTTATGGGCATTATGAATTTCTAGTCATGCCATTTGGGTTGACAAACACACCTGCCATATTCATGGACTAGATGAATAGGGTTTGTAGACCTTATTTGGATAAATTCGTCATAGTCTTTATTGATGATATATTGATTTACTTACGAAATAAAGAGGATCACAAACAACATTTGAAGATTATCTTAGAACTACTCAAGGACCAGAAGTTATATGCCAAATTCTATAAGTGTGAATTTTGGCTACAAGAAGTACACTTTCTTGGTCATTTAGTTAATGCAAAGGGAATTCATGTAGACCCTGCCAAGGTTAAGGTTATTAAGAAATGGGAAGTACCGAGAATACCTACGGAAATTTGCCAATTTCTAGGTTTGGCGGGTTACTACCGAAGGTTTATCGAGAATTTCTCAAAGATTGTCAAACCATTAATGAAACTAATGCAGAAGACCAATGAGTTTGTTTGGGAAGAAGAGCAGGAAAAGGCATTCCAAACGTTGAAGAATAAATTATGTGACGTGCAAATTCTATCTTTACCCAACGGAACTAAAAAGTTTGTGGTATATTATGATGCATCACATAAAGGTTTGGGTTGCGTGCTAATGCAAAGAGACAAGGTCATTGCATATGCATCAAGACAGCTCAAGAAGCACGAAAAGAATTACACCACACATGACTTGGAACTTGGAGTTGTAGTCTTTGCACTGAAGATTTGGAGGCACTATCTTTATGACACAAAGTGTATGGTTTTCACCGACCATCAAAGTCTTCAACATATCCTAAACCAGAAATTGCTCAACATGAGACAGAGGAGATGGATTGAACTGCTAAGTGACTATGATTGCAAACTCAAATACCATCTTGGTAAAGCAAACGTAGTAGCAGATGCTCTTAGCAGAAAAGAGAGATTGAGACCCTCACGTGTACGAGCATTGGGAATGTCAGTCCAAACGAGTTTAAAATCTCGCATATTAGATGCTCAAAAAGTGGCAATGAAAGATGAAAACTTAGAAGATGAAGCACTTTCTGGTGCGGACCACAAACTTGAAACGTGGTATGACAGAGTCAGATACTTAAATGAGAGAGCTTGGATCCCAAAGATTAACAACCTGAGGAAGGTTGTTATGGATGAAGCTTATAGATCGAGATATTCTATACATCCAGGAGCTGACAAGATGTATAAGGATGTAAAGGGGTATTATTGGTGGCCATGTATGAAGAAAGACATTGCCTTGTATGTCGAAAAATATTTGGCTTGTGCTAAAGTCAAGGCAGAAGATCAAAAGCCATTCGATTTATTGCATCAACCAAAAATTCCAGTGTAGAAATGGGAAGAAATCACGATGGATTTTGTGACAAGTTTGGCAGGACTACAAGAGGGCATGATTCGATATGGGTTGTAGTGGATCGGTTGACGAAGTCTGCACAACCCAAAAAGACTACAACATGAATAAGCTTGCCCGTGTGTACATTAATGAAATAGTTACTCGACATGGAGTACCTCTTTCCATTATCTCAGATAGAGATAGTCATTTCATGTCGCGGTTTTGGTGACTACTTCAGGATGCTCTAGGTATTCGACTTGATATGAGTACTGCTTATCATCCGCAGATGAATGGTCAGAGCGAGCGAACGATACAAATGATGGAAGACATGTTACGAGATTGTGTAATTAACTTTGGAGGTAGTTGGGATACTCACCCGCCTTTAGTGGAATTCTTATATAACAATAGTTATCACACTAGCATCAAATGTGCGCCATTCAAGGCTTTGTATGGGAGAAAGTATAGGTCGCCACTTTGTTGGTTAGAGATGGGAGACAGACAGCTGATAAGACTCGACATCATCCAAGAGACAGTTGACAAGATCACAACAATCAAAGAAAGGCTGAGAACAGCCAGGAGCCGACAGAAAAGCTATGCCGATAATCGCAGAAAACCCTTAAAGTTTCAAATTAGAGATAATGTGCTTCTCAAAGTGTCGCCATAGAAGGGCATGATTCGGTTTGGAAAGCGAGGCAAGTTAAACCCACGATATATTGAACCTTTCAAGGTGTTGAAAAGAATCGGTCCGGTAGCCTACCGATTAGAGCTACCGCAGGAGTTGAGTGGAATTCACGATGTGTTTCACGTCTTAAATTTAAAGAAGTGCTTAATTGACGAGACGCTCGCCGTCCCACTGGAGGAATTACATATCACTGACAAGCTCCAATTCATAAAGGAGCCATTGGAAATTATGGACCGTGAGGTCAAGACACTAAAGCATAATCGAATTCCTATCGTTAAAGTTCGATGGAATTCATGGCGAGGTCCAGAGTTCACATGGGAGCGCGAGGACGAGATCAAACGCAAGTACCCCACACCTATTTTCGAGTGCGCAATCATTGGATAAGACGAACTGAATTGCAAGACGCAATTCTTTCTAACGGGTGGATGATGTGAGAACCGTCTAACTCAGTTGGTTACTGATAATATTTTTTATAACGATTTTGACTAAACTTACTTAGTTTTTTTGTTTTTTTTTGTTTTTGTGTTAAGTTTTTATTTTCTTACTTGTCCGGGTCATTTTGTGCAATAGACTATTGTCTTTATTAAACCTTTGTTGTCGAACGTGCCTTCAACCTAGATCCGAAAAATGTCAACTAATATTAATATATATAATATATATATATATATAATATATATACATAATATACATATATATATATATATATATATATACATATACACATCAATATGTCTTCACGGTGGGACTCGAACAAAAACATTAAAACATGCCAACAACTAGACTAGTGTCATATTTTTTTTTGATATACATGTCCACTTATATTATGTGTAGCACAATATTCATGCAACATTTTCATCCTATGCTAGCTAATAATCTGTTGTATGCATAGATATATTTTGGCTATATTATTTCTAATAGTCAAGTGTCATTAAAATATAAATAAATGTGCTAAATTACGTGTTAAATTGTAGTCAATTTTTTAGGTTGAAAGATAACAAAAGAATGACGACTACTCTATTTATTTAACGACACGTTTTTAGTTACCTTTCACATATGCTATATAACAAAAGTGTGGCAAATCTATTAATCTAGTAATAGTAGGGTATCTGCGCGTTGCGGCGGCGGGTACCCTTTAACATTATTTTTCCAGCTAAATAATAATTTTTAATTTCTATGTTACCTACAATGATATTTTCGAACTCAACGACAATTTAAGGTTTGAGTAACTTATGTAATTGGTAATGTTTGATTTATGCCTTTAATTGTTGTATCTATTTATATATACAATGTGAAAATATGTTATGCTTTTAAGTAATGATGGTTCCGAATTAGTATTAATAAGCAGGGTATCCGCAATTGCGGCCTGCGGGTACCCTGAAAAAAAAAAACATAATTTTCAACGAACAATATTTTTTTTAATTTATGTGTTTCCCTTACAAAATGAGGTGTATTACGATTAGTGACATTCCAAAACAGACAATTTAAGGTTTGAAGTAAATTAATTGATGTAATTATTTATGTTTAATGGTTGAGTTTTTTTATATTGACAATGTGAAAAATGATTGTTTGTACTTTTTGAGTAATTTGGTTTTTAAAGTAAAATTAATTATGTGTTTTAATGTATTTGTGCATTAAAAGGTTGTATACTTAGCTTTCTAACTTGTATTGCTATTACTTAAATGTTATACTTAATTTTTGACATAAATAAAAAAAGAGAATGTAATAATATTTATGATTGTTTGCATTAAATGTTATACAATATGTTTTAATAGTTGTATTACTTAATATTTTTTTCATTAATGAAGAAAAAGATTTTAATCTATATCTTTAGTTGTTTGCATTAAGGTTGTAGAGTGTGTTAAAAAACTTGTATTGCTTAATTTTTTGTAATTAATGAAGAAAGAGATACTAATCTCTTTTATATGTAGTATAGATTGTACAATGTGCATTAATCCTTGTATTACTTAATTGTTTGCATTGAATGAAGAAAGAGATATTTAGTAGAATTTTATTTTTTGCATAAAATGTTGTACATCATGCATAACATTTTGTATTATTTAAAAATTTGCATTTAATGAAGAAAGAGGGTCTAAAAGGTTTTATATGTAGTATAGATTTTGACTCAACAATGCTAGTTTTTCATGTATATGAGGCGTTTCGAGGCCCCCACGACAAACCCCCCCCCCCCGTACGATTGCATCGCTCTATCTTTCTGTTAAAGCGAATTTGACTTCTAAAGTATGATATAAGTTTCATATTTTGGGCTGTTGCAACACTCATAATCAGAAAGGTAACAACAACAAAATCCCCATGCTTCAGTGTGGCTCCCCAACATTTTCCGCACATCACTTCCTTTGCTTTTCCTCTATCTTTAAACATGATATATCAGAATGTTCTATTGCCTTTGCAATGAAGAAATCAACATATTCATATAGATACATAACAAAATGGAGATACTCAGATGTAATATCTTAATCAGAGCTTTAATTTCCAAACACTGATTTATCTTGCATATAAGCTTGAAACACAGACAATACATGATGTACAAAGTCTGATATATTTAAATGTCTAGATGATCTAAATGAGTTTCTATCATATCAATGCAATTTCCTATTGATCTTCCTTGTGCCATTGCCTCGACTAAAATACTGCAGTTGCATTGTACCTTTAAGAACTTAAATTATAGCAAAATTCATAACCATAGTGTTGAATCCTTCTCTTTCAAGATATGCAAAGGCCTCACATCAATTTTACTAACAGCAAGCAGTTGCTAAAATGTAATAAAGAAAATAACAATATATCTCTAGTTTAACCACATAAACAACCAAACATATTCAACAAACAATATTCGACACAGATATTGTTACCTCTCCTTCCCTGGCCTGAAAATAAACACATGAATCAAGTACAACTCTAGGAATGTTCATTTCCAAGGCTTCTAAAGACACATGAGCTGAATCAGTAGCTACGACATGTCAGCATAAGAGTCCATATTATACAATACATATATCGCCAAATGAAGTAGTTCCAATTAACTAAATATGTGCATATGTTAAATTTAGTATCAACATTAAAGAGAGGAGAAGCATATAACTGTCTATGATACATGACTTGTTAATACCTGAGACATCTGTCGTTGAACTAAATAATGAATGTGCAAAGAACGACCTCCAAGATCAGAACATGGTTTTCGGTCTAATGCATTAAGTGCTGTTTGTGCATAACAAAAAAAAAAATAAAAAAAAAAAAAAAAAAAAAAAAGAAAAGAAAGAAAAAAAAGAAAAGAAAAAAAAAAAAAAAGAAGTCATCATCATTGTATGAAACAACAACACAAAAACCGCTCTCATCAGCAAGATATACTCCTTTTACTATTCTATATAAGCTAAATGCTAATGTAATAAAATATAAAGTAAGTCCAACAGTTGGACCTCAGTTAGCTACATAAAAGTCAGAACTTTACTCTTGGTGACACCCTTTAGGGCGTGTAAACTTTGGCAAACCCATTATGTATATTCTACTACAACTCTACAACAAATTTAGAAAGAAAGAAAAAGTGACTTTTCCTTAAACTGAAATAATATCTATACCATCATAGCAGAGCAATCCTTCGTAGTTGATAGACAAAAAATATCATCTTTGAACTTCACCATGACGACGCAATATCAAGAGTGTGTTCAGTATAACCCATCTCATCATAACGTGGGCTTCATTATCCGTGAATTTCAATCTGCATTTAATCCTAACGAATCTAAGGGATATGCTTAATATGAAACAAATATAGGAAACTGGTAGAAATGTATTTGATAAAATCCAAATTATATAGCCTGATTCATTAGTTTACCTGATTACTTTTTCAAATGCAAAAAAATAAGTAGCCCAAACACCCCCTATATTAACTAACCTGTTCATAACAAATAACATACTAACATCTTAAATCTTTTGCAAACAAAGGTAATAAAAGATTTAATAATTTCACCTATTTCGTTTGAGATGACAATGAAAGATTGGACTGTAAGACACTAATTACTATTGCAATATGGTAAAAATTTCCTCTAGTAAGCGGGTCCTGTCAATATATGCCACACGATATGCCATTCCACTTCTGCATCTTTCCTTCAGAAGTAGTTATCCCATTGTAACAGAATCCCGAACACGTTTTTGCATTTTTAGCCTTTTTTTTGGTATGTAGTGAATAGAAATGTGTGTCTCAGTTCCCTCATAAGGAATGTATTAAGTATCGAGGTAAGTGCCAATAGAAAAACACGTATTAAGCACATGATAATCTTTGACCGGTTCCAATAAGAATCTCTATAAGGTGGGCGTTATGAATGTGAAGTTAGCCATTTTATCAATGCAAAGAACATGTAAGGTTAACTTTCTACACCGCTACACCATTAAATATATTAAAATAAAATACCTGCCCCAAAAAGAAAAATCATATCACATTTGAACCACACAGTCAAATTTTTGTTGTGTCGCCATCTGCGAAATTAAGCCTAACTTTCTCAACCTTGGCACCAACTGAGTTCGAAAAATGTACTAAGCAATATTAAGAAAGTAGACAGGATTTTAACTGTGTACTCGCCTAAGAAACCATAAATGCCAAAAGCACCATATACATCTGTTTGGATTTTGACAACCTTGGTTTGCCATTCTTTTAGAAGTTTGTCAATTGTATTGCCAGTCGGAAGATTATTGAAATTTGTATCAGTTAGATACATTTGAAGGTACTTTCCGTTTAATGTAAGCGACCACAACATTATTTCGCATTCACCAAAAGTTGAAAAGCATTCTCTCAAACGTCCTTCAAAGTAACCTACCGCCCTACCACCGCCTATAAGAGACATAAAAATGTTAGAGCTTTATTAATAAGCATATTTTTCAATAATTAATCAATAAAATATGTATTCCACAACTAATATAGGACCATGTGTGGCAAATATATTTGACTACGAACTTCTATATGATTTAGTAAAATGCTTATGTTAGCTCTTGCAGCATCAAGGTGTAATTGAGGTGCTCCATAAATCTATAATTAGTGGTCATACTGGACACAGGTTGTAGCAGATATATATGTTTTTCGTTTATTAAAAACATTAAAATCAAATCAACCAAAAAATACACACACTTTAAGTCTAAAAGTAAGAAAGAATTAACATACAAAATTACATATTGGGGTATCAAAAGACGATTTAAAAAACAACCACAATCTATTGCGTCAAATCAGCAGCCTCAGCTATTTGACATTACACATGAAGCCTCCAATTTAATGAGGAGGACCCAATCTTTATATATAATAGATAAGCAAAAGATGTAGATAATATTACTTACCCTTAAATCAATTGCAAAAGTCGAACATGTGGATTGTACTTGTTGTTGAGATGCACTTGTATGTTCAAGCAATCCCTTCAGAATACAAATCTCCATACTCGACCTCATCCTGCAAGATAGATGGCAGATTCAAATCTTAAGATCATATTCAATCATCTTGTGATTAGGAAAATGCATGCCTTGCACAACTCTTTGAATCCACTTTATATTACATCGCCTTGCACAACTCTTTAAATTGAAAATCCTAATTATATTTAAGTAAATGCGGTTTGAATGAGGTAATGGTACATACCTTGTCCGTTCTCATCTCCGCGGGAGGAGCACTATGAAGCTCTTTGGCAAAAAATTTAATACTCGTATACGTCTCAAAGAGGGGCCCGTATTCCTTCGAGAAATATTTCCTTCTGTGAATTGAATATTATCATTAGGGACTGCAACAAATTAAATAAATTAATACATCTTGCATAAAAACCTTGCAACGATTTTATATCCGTAAAATAAACAGAAGTAAAAGATTATATAAATATCAAAAAACGATAATTGTATAAATATTAAGACCATAATAACTATTCAAATACCATAAAAAAAGAAAATCACATTATCAACATACGTGTGTAGTATAATCAAATGCCTCATCATCATCACAACTTTTCTTAACAGCCTGTGAAGATATTAGAATCAGAAGAATTGAAATCTTATCCAAATAAAATCACACAACCTGAGAAAATAAATTAGGGCTTAATTTTTACCTGGCGTGAATGGTGGATCTTGTTAGTGGTGGTCATTGACCCTGTTGCCCTGTCTTATTTGGTGGTTGGAATTATTGTAGTGCTTTTGGGTTGTGGTGAGTAAATAATTTTGCTATTGCCAGCATAATGGCAATTATTAAGAAGGTCTTGAGCTTCTGTCAATTTTGGAAGATTGGAAGCCATTGTAACTCTGGGATAAATACATAGACACTTTCATAGGGAAATTTTTGTTACAAATTCTCAAAGCATGGGGTACTGTCTTATGAAGCCACCAAATTTAATGAGGAGGACCCAATCTTTATATATAAGATAAACAAAAAACAATACTCATTCTTGGTTGTATGATATTTTTCTCAAATATAACTACTCATTTCATGCATGGGAATACTATAAACATGGCATCAAGTTGAGGGCAACAGGGTTCAGAGATAGAAAAATAAAAAGGGTTATTACGAGATAAAGTTTAGATTATACTTACAGTATAATTTAGGAGCATATATTAAAGATTCTACGTTCTAGGGTTCGTTTTTGGTGATACTTGTTGTGTCTCGCTTTTTGTTACTCACTCCTTCATCGTTCAAGTGATAAAATCCACAACACCTTTTTACCATTTTTACCGTACTTTTTGGGGTGAAATGCAATGATTATTTGACGTATTATTTTTGAACATATACGTGAGACTTTTAATATATTTGAACTTGTTTTGACATCAAAATTTGCTTTTATGACTTAGAGTACTTTTGATAGATAGTCGTAAACCAACAACTAGTGTATCAATAATAATGATATGATGTCTCATATGTATACCATTAAATTTAGCATTTTAGCCTACTTAAGCAAGAATATATATTATTGGACATGGATATACTTTATGTAGTTTATTTTGACGTCAAGATCACTTGACAGTGGCATCAATCTTTTGTAATATATATATGCGGCTATTTGGGTATCTTAAAAGTTCTTGCCTCTTTCTATGAGCATTTGAAAATAAATAATTAGTAAACTAAAAAAAATTAATAATTAAGTTATATGTTTTAATCATCATATAAAATATAAGAATTGGGCCATGGTTAAACGATTTGACAAAATAGACTTTAACACTTCTATTTTGAGTGGTGTTGGGCTCTATTTTTGACGTGACATGCTTTTTAGACTTAGACTTATCTGATTATAATATGGGTAATAGTGTCGAAGATGTAGGTGTACCGTTCGTACCCCCAAGGTAACGTACCGTTCGTATGTCCTCACATTGTTAGTCCCTTATTGGTTTGCCGTTCGCACTCCAATTATACATACCGTTCGTGCGCTCCACTGTTCAGGAGTGTAAATATTATAGATAGCGCTATTAGAGGTCGGCCAACCTCTCGTTTCCTGTTTATGGAACTCATAGTATTTATATAGGGGCATTTGTTGTATTCCACTATTATACATGTTATATGTTGCATCTTATCACAACCAAGTGTATTTTGACTTTTTGACGTTCTATTTTTAAACTTACAATTATTATGGAAAGGTATGTAAATCCATATGATACAAGTCTTGTATGGGCGGGACTTGTAATAAGATGGGTTGATATAACATTTGCCATGAGGGCATTTCTAATAAAAAGGCTTTCATGTTATTTAAAACCTGTATACTCACCAACTATTTCATAGTTAACCTATTTTTCTCATGCATTTCAGGTGATCATTAGTAATGTCTTTCCAAGACACTTGCATATGAAGTTATCTTTTTTTAAAGACAATGTTGTATCTATAAAGACTTATGTTTATGATACGATGTTTGGATCTAAAGTATGTTTGTAATGTTCCAGACTTATTTCAATATTATGTATGGTGTTGTTCTATTATCTTATGCTTGTGCCTATTTCTGCTACTCTATGTTTCTGCTTTGGTGGGGTGTGACAGACTCTGCTTTAGACGTTTGACCTCACGGTCCATAATCTTGATGGGTTCCTCAATTAAATGAAGCTTATCATCAATTAGGATTTCATCCAATGGAATAGCAAGTGTTTCGTCAGACAAACACTTTTTCAAGTTCGACACATAAAAAGTGCTATGCACTCGGCTTAGTTGTTCTGGGAGTTCAAGTCGATAAGAAACAATTTCAACCTTGGCAAGGATTTTGAAAGGTCTAATATATCATGGGTTCCACTTTCCACGTTTACCAAAATGTATCACCCCTTTCCATGGGGACACTTTGAGCATAACCTTATCTCTAACTTGAAACTCAAGAGGTTTACACCTCGTGTTGGTGTAACTCTTCTATCTATCACGGGCAGCTTAGATTCAGCTTTTGATTTGAATGATCTTCTCGGTCATTTCATGAAAAATCTTTGGGCCGGTGAGCTGACTATCCTCAACCCCATCCCAGTAGATAGGTGATTGATACTTACGACCATATAATGCCTTAAAGGGTGCAACCTTAATGCTTGTGTAATAACTGTTATTGTAAGTAAATTCCACCAAGGGTAAATGTCTGTCCCAACCCTTTATGAAGTTAATCACACTGGCACGTAGCATATCATATAGTGTTTGAATAGTCCTTTCGCTTTACCCATCAGTCTGTGGATGGTAAGTTGTACTCATGTCTAGCTGAGTAACCAAAGCGTTCTGGAGTGACTGCCAAAAGTGAGAAGTGAATCTGCTATCTCTATCATAGATGATTGATATTGGCACTCTATGCCTCGAGACTACTTCTTTCAAGTACTGCCTCATTAGCTTCTCCATCAAGTCTGTTTCTTTCATTGGTAGGAAATGTGTAGATTTAGTAAGTCGGTCAAGGATTATCCAAATCGTATCTTGACCACTCAATGTCTTGGGTAGTTTAGTGACGAAGTCCATCGTGATCTTTTCCCACTTCAACTGGGAATCTCAGGTTGAATCAACAAACCATATGGTCTTTGGTATTCGTCCTTTACTTTGGCGCATGTTAGACACTTGCTAATGAAAGTGGCAATCTCTACCTTCATATTGGGCCACCAATAAAATTTCTTGAGATCATGATACATCTTGTTTGATCCAGGATGGATTGAGTATTTAGACTTATGTGATTTGTTCATGACCAATTCCTTTAATCCTCCAAATCATGGCACCCAACTTCGTTTCTCAATACAGAGTGTTCCGTCGACACGTGTCTCGAACTCTTTTCATGGAGGTTTTCTTCCTTAAGGTTTTCTTCCTTAATTGCTTCAGCTTGAGCATTTAGAATCTAAGATGGGAGGTTTATGTCGATTGTCATCATTAAGGCTCGAACTCATAGCGGCTTAATCCTTTCCTTTCGGCTTAAGGCATCTGCCACCACGTTGGCCTTTCCAGGATGATAACGAATCTCGCAATCGTAGTTACTCAGCAACTCCAACCATTGGCATTGTCTCATGTTTAACTCTTTCTGATCTAGAATATGTTGCAAGTTCTTATGATCAATGAACACAACGCACTTCGTGTCGTACAAATAGTGTCTCCACATCTTGAGGGCAAACACTACAGCTCCTAATTCTAAGTCATGAGTCTTGTAATTCTTCTCATGAATCTTAAGTTGGCAGGATGCATAAGCTATCACTTTCTCATTCTGCATCAAAACCATGCCTAACCCCTTGTGCGAAGCATCACAATAAACCACAAAGTTTTCGCTACCTTCGGGTAATGCCTAAATTGGCGCATTGCACAATTTCTGCTTCAATAGTTAGAATGCAGTTTCTTCCTTTTCTCCATACCGATTTTCACTTCCAACGATGATGTTACAGTTAGCTTCTTGAGCAGCCAATGCTTCAGCCACACGTTGGTTAATCAATTCTTTAATTGCATCGGGCGTCATTTTGATCGTGTAATGGTCATTTTGGATCGTGTAATGGTCATTGTTCGAGGTCCATAAAATAATCTCATGGTGAGGACGATGAATAGACAATTCACTACATATGAACAATAGATAAACAATAGAATAGATGTATAAAATATAGAACAGCCACGTTTTGCCAGAACAAAAATAAATAATTACAATAAGAATCACAAAATAATCACAAATAAATAAATACGCCATATATTATAGATGATTCGTTTGACATATCGCTTCCCAAAGGATTACAAAGTTTCCTAACGTGTTAAACTAACCGCTAGCCCAAATCTAACTCGCTCAGCAGTAGATCTATGCACAGTATCTGTGATGCCTGATCATGTAGGTCTCAAGCCTCCTGAAATCTGCTTTATCATACTGATAAGCTAAACGAATCCGCCTAAGATCCTCCGACATATATCCCAAATGACGCTTAACACTAGTAGTCATATCTCTCTCAACTCCCAACTTATCTTAAAGTCCAATGTTACTCCCTCTAACACTCTAATCCTATCCAACAATCTAGCCCTCTTAGTATCTACTGTGACTGCCCTAGTCTCCTAAACTCTCTACTCCTCTTCTATATCATCCAATCTCTGTATGGGAATATTCGACAGATGCTTATACATCCCCTAAACTACCTCTTCAATCTCATCCAACCGCCCTCCAACGGTCACCATTGGAAGATCATCAGGGACAACAGGCTCATCAACAACAACTACTGAAATCTCTATAGTATCTCTAGCACTAGGCTCGGCATCAATCTTTGCATCTAATCGCTCACTCCCTACCTTAACTGGCTCAACGTCCGCCTTAATTACAGCTACAACATCTATTGTAGTATCAGCCTCAATAGCTGCTGTAGCCTTTGTCGCAATGCTTGCTCCTATTTTTGCCAGAATGTCTGAATCGATATACGACTCAATATCTGCATCATAACTATCCTTAACATCTCTCTCAATATCTCCCTCAGCCCCTGTCTCAATATTATCCTCAATGTCTATCTCGATGCTAACCTCTACACTGACCTCACAGTAGTATGTAGACGATGGATCCCTCAACCTCTTATGAGGAGGCAACAAGTCAACTCGAATAAGTAGGGAATTTGCAGTAGGGGACCTACATCTCTTGCGAGATGGTCCAGCAGACATCGATGATGATGAATGTGTAGCTGATGAGGATGGATAAGGTGATACCCTACGCCTCTTGCAAGGTGATGATGATGATAAAGAATGGAACCTCCTACGGTTCACTGGTATGGGAGCAGGAAATGGGTGTACTCTCTTCCTTGTGGTCAACAACATATGCGCCCCATTAGGGTGGGTATGATACGGTCGACCGAAAGGTATATCCTAGCCGGGTAGAACAAGAATAGTAGATCGACGAGATAAATCAGTTAATGCTGGTATGGTCTGACGTGGTGTTGGTGGTGTGAATGCTAAAGATGACGATGATGATGAACGTAATGCTACCTTGCTCCTCCACCGAGTAATAGTAACCTCATGTGAGTCAGGTGATGAAGGTCTCTCTGACGAATATGGACCAGTCTCTAAAGTAGGGTAGGTGTCTAAGTCAAGTACCCCGGCAGGCGAAGCGACAACAGCCGCTGCCATCTCCGGAACAACAGGTACAATAGTAGAAACATCATCAGGGTACGACAGCTGGAATCGTGCCAAACAGAATAACTCGAGAAGTGGACGATCCCACACTCTCCTCAGAAGAATCAAAAGAAATTGAAATGACGGATAAAGGCATGACGTTGCACAAGCAAAAGTTTATATAAGTCACCTTTATATGAATTTATGCAGGATGCGTGCAATGAGAAGTAGGCGTGATGTGAAACATCTCGTGGCAAAAGAACGACAAATGAGTGGCAAAACGAATGGCAAAATAAGCGGCAAAATAACATAATTAATTTGTAAGTAAAATAGTAGTACTTATATATACATACATATACATATATATATATGTATGTACACATATATATATATATATATATATATATATATATATATATATATATATATATATATATATGTGTATATA
>BQNB010101253.1:11472-24514 GCA_026074375.1 Tanacetum coccineum | reverse complement strand
CTATGCAATAAAAGTATCAGATCTAGTTGTCAATTTGTCATTGACTATCATAATATGTATTTTATCTATTTTCCACAACTTGTTTAAACAAGCATGATTGCTCGCGCGTTGCTGCGGGTCGTTAATTTTTTTCGCGTAGGTGCGAGACATTATTATTTTTTATTTTGTGTGGTTTTATTTTTTCGTCCTCATGTTTAATAGTTTGTTTTTTTTCTTATATGGGCTTATGCGTGGGGCTCATGTTTAAAGGTTTTTTTTTTGGCTATACGAGTTTTTTTTTAATATAATTTTATGGGAACATGATTTTTTTTATTGTATTCTGTGTGGGTTTATTTTTTCGGTCTCATGTTTAATAGTGCGGGTTAATTTTTGCGTTAAAATTTTATTTTTATTCTTTTCTATTTTTTTTTTGTGCGAGTTTATTTTTTTGGTCTCATGTTTAATAGTTTGTTTTTTTATATATGGGCTTATGTGTTGGGCCTCATGTCGCGGGTATTTTTTTATCTTAATAAGTCAATATTTTGTAAATTCTTTTTCTATTTTGTGCCGAGCGGTTTTTTTTACATTGCCTAAAAAAAAAGAAAAAAAAGCCAAATGGGTTGGCCCAAATTGGGAGCCCAAAGGGCCGAGCGCTGTAGCGTGTGGAACAAAGCTACGTCGTTTTATTCTACGCGAGACAATATTTTTTTATTATTTTTTTTTGTACAGTTTTATTTTTTCGGCCTCATGTTTAATAGTTTGTTTTTTTTCTTATATGGGCATATGTGTGAGGCTTATGTTTAAATGTTTCTTTTTTTGGCTATACGAGGTTTTTTAATATAATTTTATGGGAACATGGGCTTTAAATGAGAATCGCGCGTTACTGCAGGGCGTTTTTTAATTGTACTTTATGCGGGTTTATTTTTTCGGTCTCATGTTTAATAGTGCGGGTTAATTTTTGTGTTAAAATTTTATTTTTATTCTTTTCTATTTTTTATTTGTGCGGGTTTATTTTTTCGGTCTCATGTTTAATAGTTTTTTTTTATATGGGCTTATGTGTTGGGCCTCATGTCGCGAGTATTTTTTTATCTGAATAAGTCAATATTTTTGTAGTTTTTTTTTAATTTTATGCCGAGCGGTTTTTTTTACATTGCCTACAAAATTTTTTTTTGCCAAATGGGCCGGCCCAAATTGTGAGCCCAATGAGCCGAGTACTTTAAAACGGCAGCGTTTTAACCTTAATATAGTATATATATATAATAATTATTTACCACATGTTTAATAGTGACACATGAAGCATCATGAACCTTTTCATTTAGTACACCCACGTGAATCGTCCCACACCAACCTCACCCATTCGAACCATTTAAAGTCCAAAACACAATTCACAACTTATTATAGTGTTCAAACAACAAAACCATTTTTCTAGTATCAATCAAATGGCCTCAGTTAACCCATTTGTAGCACCAAACTCCGGTGACACACCATGGGTTGATCAAATCCGAAAAACCTTAAAAACTCAACTAGCAGTCACAGTGGACACACCCCCTGTTTCGATATTTGAAGTCCCACATTTTCATTTTGTACATCTAAACCAAATTCTTCACGTTTTAAGACTAAAAATGTAAGAAAAATAACTAATGAACTAACATTATAAACAGAATAAAGACTAACGGTGTAAAAAAATGATTTCAAGAACTAACAATATAAACATATACAAATAAGGTTTAAAATGAAATAAGTTATATAAGGGTGTAGGGTGAGACAATGGAAAACCCACGGGTGTTCCTGAGTTTTATTTTTGATAGAAGAGGAAATAAGTGGAAAGAAAACAAAATAAATTCGTGTTTCAGAGTTTTTTTTAAGAGATAAGAGAAAAGAATATGAGAGTAAATTTGGCTAAATTTTTTTTCAAAACTTTCTTTGTAAAAGTGAGATGATTTTGAGAGAAATTATATTATGAGGCATTTAATAAATATAATTACTTAGTAAAAGAATCAAATACATTAATCGTTACAGATTTGGTCTTTAGCTTAAAAAGTACAAGCTAGAATGATTTCACATACGATTTACCAAAAGAAACTAGTTGAGTTTATAATAGACGAACAAAAAATCTGCCAAAATTATGAGCAATTTGTAAACAAAACTAAGAATTTTGAACCAAATGAGATATTTGGTTCCTAATTAGTTATTTGCTTTTGTAAATGCGACCATATACTGTCGATCCCTATCATACTAAAATGGTTTTAATCAAATGAACATTAATCGTTAGACTCGTTCCAATTACCAACATATCAATCCATCAGACTCCAAAACGAGAAAATGGATGTCGTCGTCCACCTGGTCAGATTACACGACTTAACATGACATTTACCAACTTTTCCTAGCACGCAAGAGAAGAGATGCGTTCAAATAGCCGCGTAATTGTGTCTAAAATAAATTAATTAGTTTATCGAATTAAAGGGTATGTCAAGTCACCGATCAGCCTAGCATCATGCATGATACAATTAATAACTTTAGAAAAGACAAATGCCATTTACAAAACAAAGAACTATGCAAATCTGGTTAGTTTATTGCATCACATTATCAAGAACTCCATGTGCAATGATCACACGCGAAACAAACTGTCACAAAACAAGGCTTCATTTAAACCAAGTTTCTAGGTTTAATGTATCATATCTTATCAACATGAAGAATGTGGTGGAAATTATTCTATCATAATGTAGGAAATCCCATTGTAGGGTTCAACCGTTTGATTCTTGATATGTAATTTTAGTAAAAACTTTGTAAGATCAACATATATATATATATATATTGTGTTGTGATTTTTGACCGTCTAAAATTATTCTAATCCTTAATGAACATCACTAGGTTAATGAGGTTATATCATTCTCAAAGTGTCGTACAATCTCATTATCACTTTCGTAAGTTAATAACACACTTATCATGTTCACATGCATGTCGACACATTTCAAGCGGTCATAACTTGTATTTGGAGAAAATAAATGAATGTAAAGCTCTCAACTATATCGACACATCAAGACTCGATCGTAAAGCATACTTAATTTTCCATATCTATTGTTTTTAATCAAATCGGGACAAAATTGGGGGGAGTATCTTTCATTACACGTGTTACTCTAGTCAAAATTTATTTGGGAATATATTATAAGGCCCGAGATGGCCTCGAGTCATATAAAATTAACGAGTGTACTGTTCAAGTGCCATTCGTATTCTCACAATTTGTTGTTTTCTATTTATCATTTTACAATAGATTAAGGCATTAAGCTTCTATTCACCATATGTTGGGGATATCATACAAATATCAACCTTTCATTGTACAACATAATATAATGCACATTTAAATTCTACTGTATGAGATATGGAAAAGATATGGTGTATAGTAGTAGAGGTTTGAAATGTTTGGATGTAAGGTGGAAGATGTTTAATAAATATTAATGATGTCACATCCAAAAAGCCAATTTGGAAGAACCCACTTGGGTGGCGTCCTATGAATTTTTTAGGGTAGAGTGGGGAGAGGGTGCCATACAACCCCTCTAGCTAGTCATCCCTCTCATCATGGAGACTTGGAGAGGAGAGCTGAGAGGTCCAGTTTAATTTCAGTCGTAATCCTAGACACATAAGGTCCATAATTGAGCAATACATCATCAACTTATGTTGCAACGGTGCTATTGCAAAGCCAAGTGGACTCCACAAGTCATGCAATACTGTATATGTGTATGTGACTGTGACTACATCTGCCTGCATGCATGTATGTATGTAAACTTTAAGGCACTCTTGAATTATAAACCCATGTAGGAACTTGAAAACTGTATGTTAGATTCAATAGATTGGATACGTAACACATTTATGCATGCAAATACACACATACACTTATGTAAATACAATTACGCATATATAAGACGAGACTGTGTTTGTAAATAATTCTGTAAATTAGACTTTGTTATTATATGTATAATTATCTTCATTGTAAATGCATATACAAGTGACAGGAAAAGCTGTCGATGAGTCAACTATTGCAGACACTTATTGACATTTTCGTTTAGTTATGTGAAACAAATTATGCAATTACTCATGTAGCAATTCTAAAGTGGCATTCAAACAATTATTAAGGGCCGTTTGGTCCTGTGGATGGTTTTAGGATTAAGATTTGAATTTGATTAAAATTTTTTTAGAATTTGAATTGTTGAATTTGATGCAGAAGAGAGAAAATAATATTAAAGATAATATTAAAAATTAAATTAAAATTAAAATTTAATATATATAAAAAAAAAAAATAAGAGGATAAATTTAAAGTGGGCCTACACAATTGCGATATAATAATGAAAGGAGGGTAGATAGCCTCCTTTTGAGCACGATAGAATATTGTGATTTAAGCCTAAACAGGATAGTGAGATACTGCTACTAAACAATATATTTTGGTATCAAATCCTAATCCTCTTAAAAATATGTGAAACCAAACGGGCGGCGCTTTATTACTTCAAATAAGCAAGTTTTATACGCGCTAATTTTGATTAACCTTATCAAAGCGTATACCAATGGCGGCGGATCGAACTTTTTACTTGAATTCCTTTTTCTAATGTAACATTTTTGATTAAATCTAACAATACCGGTAGAATTCTCAATCCTTCTTCTCTTGTTGAATCCTGGTATAACCCTGAAATTGGGATTCAAACGTTGATTGATTAATCCATATCGAGCGTGTTAGGCGGAGTTCCCTCATCTTGGGTTTTGTAATATTTAGATCTGTTATTCTCCTCTTCAAATTGGATTCCATTTTTCGTTTCCGATTAATCCCTGCCTCCATTAAACCCTAGCTATTTTCGATTAATAGATCTCCCTTCAATCCAAAGATGGGTAGCTTTCGTTCAAAAGAAGATGATGTGTCAAAGATTTCGACTTCGATTTTTGTTACAAATTTCCCGGACTCCTTCTCTGCTAAGGATACTATTCCCTCATGTAAGGCTAATATGGTCCACGGGGATCGTTATTCCAACAAAGAGGACGAAAAGATGGTAAGTGTTATTGGATTGTTCTGATATATCATGTCTTTAATGTTGAGAGATGTAAATAACTTATGTACGATTTGGGTGGGTCGATCGAAATTCCATGCTAATGTTGCAAGATTCAAAAGAGAGTACATGAAGGGAAGTGTTAACGTAGATAAGACTAAGAATGAATCGAATAAAAGGAAGTTTGATGGGTCTCATAAGAATGTGGAAAATACAGTTATTGGTAAATCATTTGTGTCTGTGGTGAAGACTAGCCGAATGCCAATAGATAAGGAATCTCCTCCTGCGATTGTCCTTGAAGATGATTGTTTGAATGCGAAGGATCTCACTCTGTCGTTGATGGGCAGAGTCAAAGAGATGGCCTCTTTAATCAATCTTAAGAAGGCGCTTTGTAATGAAGGTTTTGATGTGGTTTAAGATTAGTCTATTTGGGAGAACTTTAGGTATATCACTCGACTCGAGACTGCGAAGGCTAAAGATTTCATTTAGGGTAAGTTGGTGTGGGCTCTTGGTTTTCGGTCATTAAACAAGCTTACGCCAAGTTTGTTCCTGAAGGTAGATTGGTTTGGGTGGAATTGGACGGTGTTCCGTTTAAATTCTGGTCGGGTCCTACTTTCAAACGTATTGCTGCTAAATGGGGTGAGTTATTGGATGTTGATGATTATGATGATCGAATCTTCATACCCAAAATAATTTTGCATTCATTCTAAGGGTTTTTGTGAGCACATGTTCATGAAGCATCAAAATTGTTTTTTTGGGTAAGGTTTATTGGGTGCGCGCAAGTGAAGTTCTAGGGTGGACTCCTGAATTTTCCAAAGAGGAGGAGGAAGACAAATTATCAGTGGAGGATAACAATGATGGCAGAATTAATGATCTCGAGGCAAATAATGTCATGTTAGAGAGTGCCGTGGAGAGGTGCTTGAAACACTGTTTGATCAACTTGAGATCAGGAAAGACAAACCCGAAGATCCTTTTGGTTTATACCTTCATTGAACAAAGAAAATATCGTATTGGCACGAAAGGTTACTGAAGAAGATCATAGTTTGTCTCATCCGCCGGGTTTCACTCCGGAGGAGGGTTTGAATGAAGGTAATACTGTTAATCTTGACATAAAGGACTACGGAGAAAATGAGAGAGATGACAATTCGTTTGTTAACCTTGAAGATGTAATGGAAATTCTTAGTCTGTAAAACAAAAATTCAAATCAAAGCGATTCGGTCACTCTAAGTACTATTTCTGGCCGCGAACGGGGTATCTATGTTAAATCTCATGGAGGAAGTTGTGAAGGTGGCCAAACAATGGGTTATAACACTGGATGTGTGATCAAAGATAATCCTGATATCATTTGAACCCCAAGAGAATTTGGGGTTAATCGATTGAATTTGTATGTCTTTGAACGTTCAAGGCCTCCGCCCAAAAGGCCAAAAAAGATTGGTAAAGGAGTTGTGTGATAAAAATAAAGTTGAAATTTTTGTAGGTCTTCAAGAAACGAAGATGAGGGTTCTATTGATCTTACAGTAGTGGAGGTCTTGCTGGGGAATTCTAATTTTGATTATGTCATATGATTCCGGTTGGTTACTCGGAGGGATCTTGTGCATTTGGGATCCTAATTCTTTTCGAAGTCCCGAAAATTCTAAAAGAAGAAAAACTTGAGGCCTATGTTCCTCAGCGAATAGGGCTCGGCCCGAAACATTTCTTTCGGGAAGAGCTCTATTCTAAGATGGAACAGAATAAATTAACGGCCGTTAAAAAAGTACTAAAACCTCATGAAATTCCTGACTTGGAAGACCAAGTAGTGGAACAAGTAAAACAAGTAGTTCCTGTAGTTTCGGCTTGTTACGATGTTCCTCCTGAATTTGATGAAGATACGTTAGCATGGCTATTTGCTATAGATGGTCTTTTTTTACTTGAGCAACTTGGTGTTTATTCGGATAAGCAAGTAGTTGTGGATGCAAAAGATATGATGATGCTAGAGAACCAAATTCCTTTACTTGTATTAAAGGAAATACAAAAGGTGTTACCTAGTGAAGGCGGTGAAGAAATTTGGGAATCAAGGTTTCAGTTATTTTGTAAGTCACATTCGCCTTTTGTTATATCGAGAGAAAGTGTCGATTTTAGTAAAGTTAATCATTTACTAGATTATATGTATGATTGCATTGTGAACAATGAGGCATCCGGTTCGAAAGAAGTTAGTTTTCGAGCCCCGGGTAGTGTTCCGGATGAAGTGGAGGCCACAGAAGAGTTACTAGATGCTATTATTAAAGCAGCGGAACTATATCCCGCTGCTAAACCATTTCTTCAGATTTTAGAATCCGTAAAAAAGATTCTATACGAAAGTGATGACGATAAAGCCAAGATCCAAGAAATAAGAGTACCATCTGTAAACGAACTTTCGAATATTGCCAAAGTGAAATTTGTATTGTCACCAAGTAACGAAGGAATTCGGAATGTGACATTTATCGATGGGTCATGTTATCTCCCGGCTATAACCCTAAATTTTGATTCCGAGGCTATACTAAGAAACTTAATAGCGTATGAGAAGCTAATGGCGAAAAATAGCTTTTACGCTGGTTTTGGGCTTGAGTTAACCGAATATGTTGATTTCATGTGTGGGATTATTGATAGTGCTAAGGACGTGAAGTTGTTACGTGAAGCTAAGATTATAGAGGGCGGTTTAAGTGACGAGGAGATTGTAAATCTGTTTAATGGGATCGGGAGATCGCTAGGGAAAATGGGTGGCGAATCGGTTTATAGGAAGGCTGTTCGTGAGTTAAACAAGGTGTATGGAGACATACCGAGTGTTAAGTTTATGCGGGAGACTGAGAAGCAAGTTAGAGCATCGGCTAAGGCTATAACGTTTTTGGTTAGTATTTCGAGTACTTTGGTGCTAATTCGTGAGGTTTATTTGAAAACCTCGCCAAACGATGTTGGTTACACTGTTTCCGCAATTTTTGGCCTCTTACTTCCATGATTTCAGTAGGTTTTTTGCAAGTTGAGTCGTTTTGGGGGGTGTCACGTGGTACTATAGCGGTATAGCCTATAGGCCTATAGGGATGTATTTCTCGACCCATTAGTACTTCATCATGGTATTCACTAAAGGCACATTAACTTCTGATAATGATAATTAATGGTTATGATAATATATTTATAATTGAAGTCTTCATTTATTGATACAGGTTGGCCAACGAAAAATATTCAAAAACGACCCTTTTTCTGAATGATGAATCTGATTGCTTACCTAATAAAATAAATGTTTGCTGACTTGGATTAAATAAAAAATAACAAATTTTGAGTTAATTGCATAAAACGTCGCCTGATCTTAGCCAAACTTGCCAAACTTTCGACCAAAGCAATTTGAAAGTGCAAGATACCGTACCAGTTGACAAACTTTGGGTACAGTTTTGGTCCCCTAGTTACAAACGACGTTAAGTGGATTTCATTAGCACTTACACGTTAACCCTTTTGGCCAACGAACGTTGCATTGTTCAGTCTTTATACATAAATGTGTAAAACGTATATAAAAGCATATAAAGACGTATAAAAAGTATATAAGAACGTATACAAAACGTATACAAAAACGTATATAAAAGCGTATAAAAAGCAGTGATGCAAAAATCGGCCTAAGCGGCTGATTAATCTGCGCCTAGGCGCTAGGTGGGGATTAACCATTCGGATTTTTACTAATCGGCCTTATTAACCGGTTTTGTAAAAAATGAGTCAACATACCAATTAATCGGATAAAAATCAGCCAAATCGGGCATAAATCGACTAAATCGAACAAAAAATCGACTATAGCGGACAAAAATCAGCTAAATCGCCAAAATCAGGAATTTCCCCGCCTAAACGATTAATCGCTAGGCGATAACCAGCCGCTCAGCTAGCGCCTAACGATTTTTGCAACCTTGATAAAAAGTATATAAGAACATATAGAAAAACGTTAAAAGGATTTTAAAAACCTATATAAAAACGTATAAAAAGTGTATAGGAACATATAAAAAGCGTATAAAAAATAAATATATATACGTATTAAAAATGTATATATGAACGTATATAAAAACGTATTTGTTTAATAAAAAAGTATATAAAAAATCAAAAAACGTTAAAAAAACAGGAATCTTATATATTTTAAACGGCCGTTTGAATTAAGAATGGACAATGCAACGGTCGTTGGCCAAAAGGGTTAACGTGTAAGCGCTAATGAAATCCACTTAACGTCGATTGAAACTAAGGACTAAAACTTACCCAAATGTTTTTCCACAGGGACGGCATCTGCACTTTCAAAATGCTTGGGGCGAAAGTTACATTTTGGCTAAAGATCAAGGACTTTTTATACAATTTACTCAATTTTTATTTTATATTTAAGACCAAGTCAGAAAAGTCGTTGAATATTTTTCGTTGCAAATTGTATAAATAAATGAAGACTTCAATTATAAATGGGAAGTGATTTGTGCATCATTTTTTTTAGCCATACACCATTAAATAACATCGGTAATGCACACAGTACAACACCGGTATGCACGATTAGCGGTGTATGGCTAAAAAAAGGTGGTGCACAAATCACTTCCCATTATAAATATATCATCATAACCATTAATTACCATTATCATAAGTTAATGTTTGTCCCATTTGTAATGCCGGTGTGGAATCGACAAACCATATTTTCTTTCATTGCGTTGTAGTGAGACAGATTATGCGTAAGATATCTTCTTGGTGGGTTGGGGGTGGGGGGAATATCGACTATTCGGATGATGAATTCATACGGAGGAATGGTGAGTTGTGTTTGTTCTATTTTTTCTATTCCAATCCAAACTCATAGGCGTTCTTGAGGGTGTATACTATGGTTTGTGGTGGTATATGTGGAACTTTCGCAACAAGCTTCTGTTTGATAAGAAGATCCCTGAAAAGGCGCTGATATTTGATAATTTAGTTTTTAGTTCTTTTTATTGGTGTAAATTCAGATGTAAAACGTCGTTAAGTGGGACGATTGGCTTAAGAACCTTTATATTGTTCTTGTTTGATCTAGCTCCTTGCTAGTGTTTTAATAAATCGTCGTTCAAAAAAAATTATCATAAGTTAATGTGCCATAGTTAATACATGATGAAGTACTAATGGGTCGAAAAATACATCCCTATAGCCTATAGGCTATAGCATCAGTGAACACCAAAACGACTCGACTTGCCAAAAACCTACTGAATCAAGGAAGTAAGAGGCCCAAATTGCGAAAGTTAACCAACATCGTATCTGGCGAGGTTTTCAAATAAACCTCACGAATTAGCACCAAAGTACTCGAAATACTAACCAAAAACGTTATAGCCTTAGCCGATGCTCTAACTTGCTTCTCAATCTTTCGGATAAACTTAACACTCGGTATGTCTCCATACACCTTGTTTAACTCATGAACAACTTCCTATAAACCGATTCACCACCCATTTTCCTAGCGATCTCCCGATCCCATTAAACAGATTTATAATCTCCTCGTCACTTAAACTGCCCTCTATAATCTTAGCTTCACGTAACAACTTCACGTCCTTAGCACTATCAATAATCCCACACATGAAATCAACATACTCAGTTAACTCAAGCCCAAAACCAGTGTAAAAGCGTGTGGAAAAGGTGAATTTAAAATGAATTTAAACAAAAAAAACCGTGTGCAAAAAAGATAAGAAAAATAGTTGGAAATGAGCCACTATTTATAAGCAAACCAGGAGAACGCCCAAAAGGGGACGATCCCTGATTTATTGTACGGTCTCATATATATCTGGGACCGTCCACCCTATCAGGGGACCGTCCTCTATAGGGGGAAACCTGATTTAAAATACATACATAAATAAAACATTTTTTATAAATACAAAAATATTTTTTCTAATTTATTTTTGTAAAAAGGTTTTCTTACATTTGTAAAAATTTAAAATTTAAGACAAAAAATTATTTTTTTGATCATTTATCAGGTTTGGTATTTGTTTGTTCATAAATTAAGTGATTTATGTCCAAGTGAAAATTTACAACTAATAACTTGTTTACGTTTACTTTTACGCAGAATGTTTTTACATTTTATGATTATCAAAACGTAGAGAATTCAAAAAATATAAATAACGTTTTTAGACATTATTTGTATTAACATGTATATAAAAACATATATAAAAACGTATACAAAAACATATATAAAAACGTATATAAAAACGTATAAAATCGTATGAAGACGATATAGACGTATAAAAGGTATATAAGAACGTATACAGAAACGTATATAAAAAACGTATAAAATCGTATAAAAAAAACCTACACAACCACTTTGCAAAAAGAACATGTTTTTTGTCCTTAGTGGCTTAAGCCCTCGTTCATGCTTTGTAAGACATACTTTGCTTCATGCCATCAGTCGTATCTTGGTCCTTGAACAACTTCCTCCCCATAGACAATTCTCTGAATCGTTCTAGTTGTTTAACTAAGGATAGAGATCCTCTCATGTTCAATTTGAACATGAGAGGGTAAAGTTGAATGTTTGTAAGTGAAGAAAATAAATAAAAAATGTATTGTGGGGGCACAATTTTATAAAATAATAAACTTTCACTCACAAACACTCAATTTTACCCTCTCATGTTCAAACTATATCCTTTAACTAAACATTTTGGAGCAAGAAATAATAACATTTCTGAATCGTTCTAGTTGCTTAACTAAACATTTTGGAGCAAGAATGTGTAGGTACGTTGTTTAACATCAAGTTAATCATTACTATTTGCCCACCAAACTATAAAAACCTTCCTTTCCATCCTTTCAATCACTCTCTCTCTGAATCTTTCAATAATTTTTGTCCAAAGATATCAATATAGTATTATCACCTATTAACACACCTACGTATTCAAAATTCACCAAACGTGGTTGTCTTAGCAAAATTCACCTTCAGGCTAGATAACCAACAAAACAATTCCGAAATGTGAAAACAAGAAGATGGTTAAATAGTTTACCGTTTAAAACTAATTTTTTAAAACTTTAAATTCAAGTGTATATGAGATTAATCAATCAGAACAGGTATGTAACAACTAAACAACAAACAACATATATAATAATGATAAATAATTAAGAAATTGAAAGATCAAAAAGAGACAAAAGGATTTATTGTCACACCCTCAAAATCAAACAGGCAGTGGAATGGTAACGATGGGGTGCCACGTCATAATACAATAATCAAGATTTAGAAAACGACCTCATGGACGCTTAAAACAAAGTTTCATTCGATGCATTTACAAAATATCAGAGTTTTCACATTAGGTCCCACATATTTAAAAGTGTCATAACCTTCAACAAACATTTGTAAAACTAAAGCTTTATGCTTTCAAAAGATGACATATGTTTCCAAAAGTTAAAGAGAGTATCGAATTTAAAGAAAACACAGAATTCATTTTCACGATATCCCCGCAGCTTTCATCCAAACTTCATACCTTAAGACCTGAAATTGAACAGGCTAAATGTCAACACAATGGTTGAGTGAATTCATAGGTTTATCGATAAAAGTGTGGACCACAGGATTTAAGTAATAGCAGACTACGAAACATATTCAGTAGTCCAAAACATGTATTATTGCCTTGGTTTAAAATTGCGTGCATCGTTGCGCTCGCATCACGCATCATAATGATGCGATGGAAAAAACGCAATAGGAAACTTGATGCGAGGTTGTTCCATGATGCGACCTATTGCGAACGCATCAAGTCGTTGCGGTGTGATGCTCGCAACGGACGCAATTAGGATTTGGGCCTTTTATCTATAAATTTCAAGAAATAAACTTGGGCCTATTTTTCAAAAAGCCCATAAGGCCTTCTAATTAACCTATTTTGTCCTCAATTATTGATGCAATGGTCATAAATAACCTTACGTCAGCCATTATTATTAAAACCGCAATTGAATTCAAACATACCTGATTTGAGATTGAAAACAAAGTATTCATCATAAGAACCAAATATTGTACGATTCAAATCATCCTTAATTTCCTAAATGATTTTATCATCAATTATGAACATAGCGAATGAAGGGATAGTTAT